>JAHBMJ010001762.1:0-26114 GCA_018398765.1 Chromera velia
GTGTGTGTGTGTGTGTGTGTGTATGTGTGTGTGTGTCTGTCGTCTGTCTGTCTATCTGTCTGTCTGTCTGTCTGTCTGTCTGTCTCCATGTCTGTCTGTCTCTGTGTCGGTCTGTCTCTATATTTGTCTACCTGTTTATCTGTCTGTCTGTCTGTCTGTCTGTCTGTCTGCCGGTCTGCCTGTCTGCCTGCCTGTCTGTCTGTCTGTCATGAAGAAAAGAAGGGAGAAGAAGAAATATATAGTCTGTCTGTCTGTCTGTCTGTCTGTCTGTCTGTCGTTCTGTCTGTCTGTCTGTCTGTCTGTCTGCGTGTCTGCCTGTGTGCCTGTGTGCCTGTCTGCCTGTCTGCCTGTCTGTCTGTCTGCCTGTCTGTCTGCCTGTCTGTCTGCCTGTCTGTCTGCCTGTCTGCCTGCCTGTCTATCTGTCCGTCCATCCGTCCATCTGTCTGTCTGTCAGTCGGTCAGTCTGTCTGTCAGTCAGTCTGTCTGTCTGTCTGTCCGTCTGCCTGTCTGTCTGTCCGTGTGTCTGTCTGTCTGTCTGTCTGTCTGTCTGTCTGTCCGCCTGTCTATCTGTCTGTCTGTCTGTCCATCTGTCTGTTTGTCTGTCTGTCTGTCTGTCTGTCTGTGTGTCTCTCTGGTTGTCTGCTTACGTGGACCTCTCGGTTTCTCACAGCTCCTTTGCATTAAAGCAAAGGTGCAAAGAAGGAGACTTCCTCAAACTGACTTTCGAGCGATAAAGAGCTTCATCCCGTTCCACGTGCCCTCAATGGTGTTTGTGTGAACTCCAGTTTTCGGGTCAATGTACCACTTCTTGTGATTGACCGTCCAGTGGCCTGCAACGCACTCCTGTCCAGGCTTGGTGTAGGCCTTCCACATGTCGGTGTACAGGATGGACTCGGGGTGAACATACTTCTTGATGATTTCCCTCATTGTCGTCTCATTTCTGTCAGAGACGGGGACAGCAAAGAAACGGTGCTCTTTCGTTCTTTCAACCCCCCCTACAACCTACACGCCTTCCACTCTGTGTCCCCTGTTGTGAGTTCTCTTCCCAAACTTGGATTCATCTATCTCCACAATTATCCCTGGACCTCCTATTAGGTAGGAGGAATGAGGGCTCAAGGAGGACCACCCAAAAACCTCCATGTCTTCCACAATCACACGACGAAAGATCCTGAACCAGTGGACGACTGTCTGAATACACGTTCCAGACGCGGTCACCACCCCACCAAAAGAGATCCCAAGCAGGAACAAATAGGCCAGGAGCACAATGGTGCCGTAGAGAAGGTTCGACCCACTGAACATAGTCCCGTTCAGGCGGGACATCTTCGCACCAGTGCATCTCTTCCGGTTGCATCTGTAACCCTCTTTCTTTCCGTTCTCTTTTATCATCGGATGTGGAGACGGACGGGCAGCAGTGCCTTGGCAGACAGGCACTGGGGGAATGCAGCCCTGATCAAACAACCACTGCCGAACTCGAGCTTCCGAATCATTGGATTCTTCTGCAGAGACAGCATCCTTCACTGGAAATTCCCTCAGGCTCGGAAGATTGCCTGGAGGGTGTGTGAACTTCATTTGAATTAAAAGAGAGTTCAGGCTACATGGTGGACACAGACAGCGATCCAGATGACTGTGTAACTGAGAAGACAAAGAGGTTCCTAAGTGGATCGGGTGGAGATGGAACTGAGCGAATGGGCAGTGGAGATGTGAAGGGTGTGAAAGAGAAGCTCGTTTTGTGTTCAGCGGTTTATAGAGATCACTGGAGCTCTCACTTGAAGACAGAGAAATTTATATAACTGTATATATATATATATATATATATATATATATATATATATATGCATTTTGATGCAAAAATTTAATCTCATAAATAAAAAAAAGGAGCAATACAGAGCTGTTCGCAGCGGGACTATGCGCGGAGCATTAAAGACCCCGGCGGGGGTGACGCCCCTATCGTAGAGTTCACCTGCGAAGCCTAGCTTGCGGAGCGAAGCCGTGCATTCAAACGGGATACACCCAACCAGTTGGGTGAGTGCCTCGGGGGGCCATTTAGGGGGTCGGCCATAATTTGATTGCATGTTGGGCATGTCTTGCCTGCAATGCATGCATGGGTAAATGGCGGGGGCCATGGCAACGTGCGCAAAATATGCTTTTCGGGACTGCACATGAACACATATACAATTAACTCCGTGCGAGTTATACTGGAGGGGCACGTATCATGAAGAGCGAAGTATATAATATTATAATACGATCGCGGCTCCGTGCGAGTTGCTTAAGGGGCATATTTTAGAATTTGGGTAACACCGACCGTGACGGAGACAGAACCGAATCCCCCCTCCAAAAATGAAAAAATGCGTTATGCGGATACGTGCGATCTCAGGGCCTCTCGGCTGATCTCAGCAGAGCTGAGCTGCTCCCCGAGGCGATGACGGAAATCACGATCCGACGAGAAATATAGTTCTAGGCCCAAGCCGGGAACGTTAAATCCGTCCCGCGCGGGTAAGAAAAAATAGTGGTGGCGGTTTTATCTGCCGTGCGCTCAGAAAAATGCGTGAGTTAGAAAAGATATGTTGAGTAGTGGAAGAGGAGTCAAACAAAAGAGAAAAGATGATAGTCCGTTCTGACAGCTCCGTCAAACGAACCGGAACCTACCCTCCCACCGCTTCAGACAGTGCTTCTCCAATCTGTCGCCTTAGCTGTAAAGCCGATCGACTGTTCGGGTAGTGAACTCAGTTTATTGGGGAAAGACTATTCCGTACTGGTTTTTTAGGATGAATGGGGGGAGAAGATTATCAATGAGGGATCTAATCATATGCGGCATAGTGGGGGCCGCTAGATCTCTCGGGCGCGCGCCTAATGTTGCGTAAGCAAGCAAAACAGCTATACGGCATGATAAAGTCGAGGGGTTGATGATGATATTCATGTAATAGATCTCACGGTAATTCAGGTCCGGAGAGAAGGGAGTCGATGCAACACTGCAAACTAGATACACGGTAGGACGGATCTCACCGTTTCACGCACACGGCATAATACCACAAAACAACACATATGAATGTGCCCACAAACTGGTTACAGGGTTCGCACCGACTAATGCACAAACGGCCCTGGAAAGGCACTAATGAATAACCATGCATTCGATGGCCTAACACGATATTAGGCGAAATACGCCTCTTTGATATCGGGTATGCACCTAATGTTGCGTAAGCAAGCGAAACAGCTATACGGCATTAGGTGAAATGCATCCCCTTGATATGGTTTAATAGAATTACCCTTCGTTAAGACGTAAATCTACTTTTTTTTTTTTTGCATAAACATTTTGAATTGTAGTTTGCATAATGATCGACTTCGCGTTTTTGTAACTAGTTTAGTTGAATCACTTCTTCCGTTAAGCCTAGTCGCCGTCCTCCTCCGGCGCCTAGACAGCCGCCAAGTCTCCCACTATCTCAAGCGACATCGCCCCCCTCTTTGCTGTATAACATTTTCCTCTTGCTCTTCTAATGTATACTGATGCCCCCCTAATAGCTGCGATCTGCAATTTTGCTTTTACTGCTCCTGCAATCTTGCTTGGTGCGCAGCCGTTTTTGCTTGCTAACCCCCATACAATTCTCTGTACCACGGCTTGACGTGAATCTAATCGTGTCTACGGGTCCCACAGTCCAAACTAGGAGCGATCAGGATTTTTGCGAAGAAGTTTGAATGCATTATTTCAACCGAACCATGTCTGACCATGTCTGACCTTAATTCGATATATACACTTCATACATCATGCGTACTTCTTTCCTGTTTTCTGAAGATGCGCTCTGTTACTCAGCATCCTAACACCGATCATTGCATACCCCCTGTGCATTTCTGCCTTTCGAAACCGAGCCTATAGCGAATCTAATCAATTTTGCCAAAAGCAAAACCGAGCCTTTCAATTTTGCCAAAAGTGTTGATCGATGGCACGTAAGTTCAACCTACTTCTGGCATCCGGACGTACGAGCGATTCAAGATGATGGTCCTCCCAAATCTTTCTTGCAGACAACAGCTCTGTTCCAAACATAAACACACTCCTTTCACTTGTGTGGAAAAGGCAGAACTAGCGAAATTGAAGCAGATAGAGAATTCTCTTCTCACAATCCGAAGGAGGCAGGAGAAAAACTTCTCGGTCGACTCTGTGGACCTCAAGGAGTACAACCGACTCACCTGTTTGAAGAAGTAACAAGCCGCCACAAAAAGAGGTAAGCTTGCTTCCTGTGCTCTCAAATGTGAGCGACATTTCTCTCAACATGAATGCAGTTCGGTCGCTTGAGATCAATGCTGATTTAATTGCTTAATCCGATCTGTGCTTGTAGATGCAGCTACATACTTGGGGCATGAAAAGATACGTTTGACAAAGAGACATCAAGAAGAGAGTCTGGCGAATCAGAGGTCTTTCCCTTTATACCGTGAAGTGTCCAGCCATTTCCGTGTCTCTCTGTGTTCGATTCTGTAGTGGATATATCGGTGTATAGCGTACAGATCGGTACCGTTGTAACTTGAAAGTCTGGTGTCCAGGTGTGTCTGAACGTCTTTTTTTTTTAGCATGCATGCAGATTGACGCCGCCACCGTCTGAAAATTCAGCCTGTCTTCTTTCTTGTGCTCTGTGCTTGTTTCTCTTTCTTTCATTCTGACTCGCTCTGTTTCCATCCGACCCTCTCTATTAGGAAACTTTTGTCTGATGGCGAGAAAATGCGCGTGCTTGTTCGTATGTGTCAATTCAATACTCCTGATATATGCGTACCATAAACAGTTATGTAGCCATCTCTCTGGGAGTGTGTGGGAAGTCTGGACAAAATATAATATGAGAATAGAGAGAGAGCTTGCGGGGAGTATTGGCTCTGTGAGCTTGAAGTTTGACCCCAGTAGAATTACACCGTTTACCATCGTTCTCCTGGACAACATTGTAGGTTAAACTATGACAGCGATGCACCAAGTACATGTGTCTGCCTGCCTGTCTGTGTATTAATGCATGCATGCAACCTATATGTATGTATGCATGTATGTACGTCTCTCTCTCTCTCTCTCTCTCTCCCTCCCTCTCTCTCTGTGTGTGTGTGTGTATGTGTGTGTGTGTGTGTCTACGTGTGTACGTGTATACTTGTGTGTATATATATTAATATATGTGTATGTATGTATGTTTGTTTATGTTTATGTAAACACCCAACAGACACCACAAGCAGCCAAGACAAGCAGGGCATGGCAGGGTGGTAAACCTAATGGAAAAAAACACGTAAGATGTATTCTAAGACGTATTTGTAGCCAGTGTTTGGAGGCGAGAAAATGCTGGCGACCTGCTGAACTATGCACCTATGAAGTGTATCATACTGTAGGTGTGCGTATGTACAGAAAAAGACAGACGGTTTGGAAGCGTTGCTGTGTTTGTGTGTGTGTCTATATATGTGTATATATATGTGTATGTGTGTATGTGTATGTGTGTGTGTATCTGTGTGTGTGTGTGTGTGTGTGTGTGTGTGTGTGTGTGTATGTATGTGTATATGTGTGTGTGTGTGTGTGTGTGTGTGTGTGTGTGTGTGTGTGTGTGTGTGTGTGTGTGTGTGTGTGTGTGTGTGTGTGTGTGTGTGTGTGTGTGTGTGTGTGTGTGTGTGTGTGTGTGTGTGTGTGTGTGTGTGTGTGTGTATGTGTGTGTGTGTATGTGTATGTGTATGTGTGTGTGTGTGTATGTGTATATGTGTGTATGTATATGTGTATGTATATATGTGTGTATGTGTGTATGTGTGTATGTGTGTATGTGTGTATGTATGTGTGTGTGTGTGTGTGTGTGTGTGTGACTGTATGTATGTATGTATATATATGTATGTGTGTATGTATGTGCATGTGTGTATGCATTGCATGCATATAGCTCTATCTGACTGTGTGTCTATCTCTCTGTCTGTCTGCTAGTCTGTCTGTCCGTCTTTCAGATATACGGAACAGGAGAGAAAATCCGACTGAGACGGAAAACGAACAGGGAGACGGAACGAAAACGAATACAAAGATGTATGAGATGCTGGAGAAAGGTGAATCTTACCCATGAAAAGCTTTCTCTCTGTCTCTCTGTCTCTCTCTCTCTCTCTCTTTCTCTCTCTCTCTCTCTCTCTCTCTCTCTTTCTCTCTCTCTAATACCTCTGTGTGTATGTATATGTATGTGTATGTGTGTGTACGTGTGTGTCTGTGTCTGTGTCTGTATCTATGCATGTAGGTGAATGACTTACTTTAATTTTAGATTCGAATCAATTAGAATCAATTCAAGTCATATATCGGGACGCGGCATGCATAACAAAAACCTCGATCATCATTTACGTTGAATATAATTTAACGAAAGAATCATTTTCCTAGAAATTGTTGTTAAAATTTCTCGTAAAACTCTTTATGAAATTCTCTACAAATTTGAAATAAAGTAATTGCCACTGTATCAAATTACACTATGCAATTAAACGATGAAAAACTATACTGGAAGTTATTATAGACAAATGGTCTGTTTAGAACCGGAGCAAGCCGGAGTAAGCCGGAGTAGATAAAAATAATAGAATGGATGAATAAAAAGAATAGCTCATACTCGCTAATTGTAGGCCTCCCCAAGGAGGCCGCGCCTTGTATATATACATTGGGTCCGACGATCATCATATACGGCATTACATTGGCATTGTATGACTTAAACCAAAAGGACGCGTGCGAGATTGAATCATCGCGCGCACAATTCACTTAATTTAAGTTTTTTTCTATATGACAATTAATGATGCGATGCGTAGACAGATATACTTCCTTCCAGCGTTTTTTAAGGCTTCCTGATTTCGAGGAAAAAAAAGGAGGCACAAAGGCATACCAGTCAATCAGTAAGCAGCGCTGCTTATGGGAATACAGATAGCGCTCTTGTCAAATCAATATAACACCTTCCGGTCTGCATGGACACCCGTTGGTCCATCTCGGCCTTTATGGTGGCCATGACCCTCGCCTCTGCCCAGTCTGCACGCCTTCTGAATTTCGGCCTTGCAACCGATACCGCAGGCGGGGGCAATACTTTCGACTGCTCCAACTGCTTTCTGGGGGTGAACTCACCTGCGTTGACCAACGATGGCAATAGCATATATATGCAACACTTTCGACTTGGACGACGTCAGCTTGAACATCGGATGGAGGCAGGGAGGCATCAACCAGGGGGATGGCTTAAGGCTTCAGGATGGACAGGACTTTTTGGAAATAACCATCAATGGAACGGCAAGGAAATACAGTCCTCCAGAGGGAATCAACTTTTACGGTAGGGTGATACATATATGCACATGCATCTCTCCATGTATATTATTATATTAATATATATAAGTCGAAAGATGTGTCTCTTTGTATTGATGCGTATCTGTTTTTTTGAATAGGAGGTGTTGCATATCATATAGATTCATCAGTTTGTTGTTGATTCCGGGATTTTGCTCTACATTTCCCTCACAGGACAGCTAACTGGGATTGGAGTTGAGGCAAAGGTTGCATGCTCTCAAAACCCAAAACTTTTATAAATTTGGAGTACATATTTGCGCGCCTGCAGACTTTAGCGTTCGGTAGGTCACAACATGTGGGGCAGATTGTTAAATGATAGACGTACTCACAAATTAGCTCAACACTTCCTGTTTTTTTAAATGTTTTTTATAGATTGTGGATTAGACAATTGATTCAATCTATTTTAGTTTATCATATATGCCGGACCATTGCCGGTGTTGACTTACTAGATGTTAGACCTACTGGCAGACTCCTAATTATAAATTAGTTTTACTGGTGTAATATAGTTAATAATGATGATATACTATAATAACAATGATTACTACTGATAATGTATAACAATTACTAAGTATCATGATCACACTCTGTTCATTATCTTTTTTTATATAGCGGCGGCAATGTTATAAGTAGAAATAATATATATACTGTTACATATCATTTAATTAGTTTTAAAAAAGCTGGTTAAAAAGTTTTAATTGGACCGGGCTCTGAAATATATGATTATGTATTAAGAAAACGTTTACAAAGACACTTAATATAGATAAAAATAAAGTTGTAACAATATGATCGACGTCTCAGACCCTCATTGAGTTCACAATTGATTTCATTTAGCAAAACAAGATTCAAAAAGCAAAACAAATTGAGACCTTCCCAACCTAGTTTCCAACCCCCGTCACTGCATTTTTCTTTGTAAACTTGACTGATTTCGATCTCATTTCTTCAGCTTGCAGAGGATTTTCCGATCAGTCAAATATGATGCCCACTTTTGGTTCAACCGGAGACTGTCTGACAGTGTATATGGCTGCCAGCCTGCCTCCCTGCCTGCCTGCCTTCCCGCCTGCACCCCCATTGATCCGATCCGCCTTTGCCTTGCAAGCTTGGGCAGAGGCTTGCTTGAACAGTCAAGCAAAGAAATCGATCGACCTAATTGTCTCTCCTCCCCTCCCCAGCTGGATGGTTCATTCTTCCCACAGCGATCCACAATTAATTGATTGAACATGCAACAAATTCAACCCGCCCCTCCCTCCCTCCTTCCCTCCACACGCTCCCTCGGTCCTTCTGGACACTTTCCACTCCTCTTTTCTGCTCTTCTCTTTTCTTTCATCCACAGCACCAGTAGATCAGCTTGTTCTTCCTCGTGCTGTTGCTCTCCCGAGTGATGCATACCTCGTCGGCCCCCTCCCTGGCGAACTTCTGCAGGACCTCGATGTACGTCTTCGGCATGTGCTCTGCCACCGAGAGGTCCATTCTCGAGAGCGCGTTCCAGAAGGACTCCACCTCCCGGAAGTCCTCCACCTCCTGCATGTCCAGGTGACTGAACTTCAGGTAGCTCCCCCGACGCCCAGAGGGATCACGAAGAACGAGGCACTTCCCTGCGTGGTGGTATCTGCACACACACACACACACACACACACACACACACACGCACACACACACACACACACACACACACACACACACAGAGTGCATGAGTGGCACAGACAGAGAAGCAGACATCCAACAATTGCACCATCCTGACATGCAGACAAACATTGAAGACACAGACTACTGGGACGCAAGCAGGCAGACAGGCAGGCAGGCAGGCAGGCAGAAAGGAAGTTGATCGATCAGTGCGTGTCTTGCAGATCGATCGCCGGTGAGTTGGATGATCGACCCTCTTTCTCTGAAGTCAGATCGTTGCACGGACATGCAGTCACGCACTGATCGATCGAAGGGCTGATCTTAAATTGAACTACTGCAAGCCATAGGGGCGCGATCTCGTCCAGACAGATCCTGCAGGTCCTCACTGTCTGTCAATGTATCCATCCATTTCCTCCTCTGTCACATTTGTTCGTTGATCGAATCGAAAAGAGAAGAGAAGAAAAGAGAAGAGAAGAAAAAAGAAGAGAAGAAAAGAGAAGAAAAAATAGGAGAAGAGGTCCCCTCATGTAGTTGAAGAGACACTGTCGTCTTTTTTGTGTTACTTCTGAAAGGAATCAAGAGAACCAACCCTTTTCCTGGAAGGAAGGCAGCGGCCGGGAAATCAGTTTGATTTTCTTTTTAAAATTGTCCTTTGCTCGGTGAGTGAGTTCTCACTGGCTGACTGACGGACTGACTGACTGGCTGACTGATTGACTAAACAACGAGATGATGAATTGATGGGTTGGGCCAGGAGAAGGCTGACTGATTGACTAAACAACGAGATGATGAATTGATGGGTTGGGCCAGGAGAAGGCTGACTGATTGACTAAACAACGAAATGATGAATTGATGGGTTGGGCCAGGAGAAGGCTGACTGATTGACTAAACAACGAGATGATGAATTGATGGGTGGGGCCAGGAGAAGGCTGACTGATTGACTAAACAACGAAATGATGAATTGATGGGTTGGGCCAGGAGAAGGCTGACTGATTGACTAAACAACGAGATGATGAATTGATGGGTTGGGCCAGGAGAAGGCTGACTGATTGACTAAACAACGAGATGATGAATTGATGGGTTGGGCCAGGAGAAGGCTGACTGATTGACTAAACAACGAGATGATGAATTGATGGGTTGGGCCAGGAGAAGGCTGACTGATTGACTAAACAACGAGATGATGGATTGATGGGTTGGGCCAGGAGAAGGCTGACTGATTGACTAAACAACGAGATGATGAATTGATGGGTTGGGCCAGGAGAAGGCTGACTGATTGACTAAACAGCGAGATGATGAATTGATGGGTCGGTCCAGGAGAAGGAAGCAGAAATTGGGGGGACAACACATTCAATGAGGTCACCAATATACCAACGAGCGAGAGGGCCATTCTATAAATCAATAGATATATGTATGAATCAGTCACACGAACATGCATGCAGTTGACCACACGCATGCACCCACTGACGTTCCGCCGATGGAGGAGAAGAACGTGAGGGGGGGAACGAAGGGCACGATGTCCTGCTCGCGATTGACGCGCGTGATCCCTGGCACGAGTCGGCTGATTTCTTTGGCGCCATCAAGGTCAGTCACTTTGGGGGCTCCGAAGACAATCACCTTGCCCAGAGGGGGCACGCTGTCGTCTCCGTCTTCCCGTGCCTTGGCCAGAAAGGCAGCCACAAGGGTCGCCACAGCACCTCCGAGGGAATGGCCAGTGACGTTGAGGGGTCTGTTCTTTTTTTCTTTCAGCAGAGGATACAGGGTCCTGTAGACCTCTCCAGCCATCTTGCAGAAGCCTCGATGGGCCTCTATGTCGACGTCTGGCACGTCAACCAACTCGGCTGCGTCGTACTTCAGATACTTGGCATCCGTCACCACATCAGAGAAGGTTGCAGTCCCACGAAAGCACACCGTCCAGTCCGAATCGGTCTCGACCACAACGAATCTGGTTGTCTCCGTTGAATGGAATGAGAGGTGGTCGGGTTCGTATTCAGAGTTTATTTTGTACAGAACGGCCTCAATTTCGTCCTTCTCTCTGTATGGGAAGTCTGCGTGCTTTGCAAATTTCAGAATCTCCTTGAAATCCCCCCCGAACGATTTTGTGTCTTGGCGAGTCACGGCAACATTCTCTTCGGAAACAGAGGAGGACAAAACGCAGCAGGCGGAAAACATCTTCCTGTGTTAAGCATGCACTGGACAACGGTTGTTCAAGAGGCCGGTGACGCCTTCCCTTTCAACAGGACCAAAGAGAGTTGCACTGAAGGAGGTGCACACATCGATACATCCAACCTCTGGCAGACATTGACAGCCGCATCTAGCTGAATCATTGTTCAGGAATTTAAAGTGGCACACTATAGCCCCATTATAGCCCCCGATGTCGCCTCGCTATATAGCTGCATGCATGCATGGCCCCCCCCCGCGGCCGGGCCCCTGGCCCGGCGCGACGCGGAGCCCGCCTTTAACCGAGCCTGTTACCGAGGCCCGGCCATGCATGCACTTTTTTTAGCCTGCATGCATGCATGCCCCGCACATGCAACGTTACACATCTTGAGGGTTCGCACATGCAACATCATGCAACGGAAAAGAATCCGAAAGCTGAACATCCTAGCTGCTCACGCTACAACTACAACCACGTCATCAGAGGAAAGGATGGGTATTCACGTGCTTCATCTAGAACAACGAACCGCTTGGGAAGCTTTAAGTGCTTTCCACCAGTGATCTAGCCAGTGATCGATCAACTCAAGAACCGGCCAACATTCTCTGAACTGTTCTTCCAGGGTCCGATCTCCCCGTACGCTCTCTCGGGCTTTTCACCTGGATCCTTCGGTATTTTGAGCTGATCGTTGCTGAGCAAGGGGGGGGGACTCTTCTATCATCCAGCTCTTGTACAGATGTTCTTTCTCGTCGTTTCACTGACGCTTGCTTTCCACACATCGCAGGTCCGTCTCCTTTTCTATCCTTTTCTTGCTGTCATATCTCATTCTCTGTCCACATCTGCCGAGGAAGGCATGGAGCGGCATGGAGAGACCAACAGTGATCTAAGCGTACTGAAGTTCTCGATAGCATTATTTTTGGCTGCTTGTCGAAGGTGTATATTTAACTGCAAGCCAAGTCAGCAAAGACTAGCAAAGACAGTCTGGCAGCTTCCAAGAATTTGATATATATATGAAAAGAGTTGCCACAACGGATCACTTCGATTACTAAAACTTCGCTTCGTGCATGCAGGCATCTTTACTATGCAGTCCCTCCGACGCTGTCCCAGCCAAACGTGTCTGTCGGATTCTTCAGACAACCCCCACCGGTTGCCAATGGGGGCAGGACAGAAGAGACGGCCGCCGGTGCTGAAGCTTTTTTCTTCCCTCGGGCCCCCTTGACGTCGCCCACGTGTGGAAGGGGGTTCTGAACGTGTGCGCACGGCGCGCGTTTGTATGCGTGCCAGCAGTACAAGCTAGAGGTGTTAATCTTTTGTAGAGGGGCTTGTTATGCCCTAACAAGACGGCCGAAGGCCGTCTTGTTATCTTTGTTATGCCCCTAACAACTAGCCTAACAAGGCCATTGACCGACTAGACAAAGTCTTGTTAGGTCTTTGAAAAAAAATAAAGTTAAAAAAAAAGATTTAAAAATGAAAAAAAATATATATAAATGTTATAAAGGTTTATGATGATTTTCTGCTTGGACGTTAAGAGGCGTATTAGGAGGAGGCGGGGGATCGGATTGTTTCTTACTACTGTTATTCATGATTTTACCGCTGCCCTCTAAGTGCAGAGGAAAGAAGGAGAAGAGACTGAGAAGGAGAGAAGTGACGAGGAGACGGCTAAAATGAGCCACAGTCAGAAAAGGTTCAAATGGAGGCCCTCAAGAATGAGGGAAGAATCGATATGCTCAGTTTCTGCTGTAGAAGAGTTTCTACTATGGTTCTACTGGGTATAGCATAGCGCACACATCTGCGTACATCATTTATATTCCCAACTATATCTGCCACGCACCGCCACTGCTATGCATACATCAAGCATGCTAATGAGTATGCCGATACTCACATCGCGTCTGTAACTCATTCCGACTAGCAGCCCGCAGGCCACTCCACTCTGCCTTTCGCTTCACCACAATTTCAACTACGCATGCGTGATATCAACCGTGCATCATATGCATCGTGGGCCAGTACCTTAAATGACTTAGCAGACACACAGCTTCTGGTCACGGATGTATATGCAGAGACACCGTCAGTCTTCATTCGATATCACTCAATCATGTCAGTCTATCTAAATTCTCACAATATTGAATACATATGGCCGTATATACATGTTGTTGTTAAGGAAATTCAGGATACTTGCTTGCACAGGATTGCAAGAACAGGTGTAAGAAGTAGCCATGCCTTGAGGTGGCACCGTAACACTGTCAGGCCGAGAATTGGATCGAAGTGGGCCACGCCGGGCCACGCAGGTGCAACGCCACATGCATATCTTTACCAAAGCGGAGTCTCTTAGCGGACCGTTGGCTGGCAAGTGGGCGTTTGGGTGGTGGCACATAACCGCTGGAGTAAGGGGGTGTATTGCCGTGGCCCCCGGCCATAGTATCTGTTAAGGCCCTTAGCCGCACCTATGGAAAAAAAAAAGTCGAATTACCAATAAATCGGGTTATATTTGCCTTTCGGGACCCGCGCTTTCCGGCATGCAACTGTACAGCGCGTGCATGGCGAACATGCACCTTTTGTTGAACCTTGATGTATTGGTACACATGCAAAAACACATATGGAGGGGAATTGTACATAGATTCGATCATTTATGTAGTTTTCAAGGAAGGCAATAAAGCATACCGTCTAAGTGAAGCTGTTCTGAATTGCTCCGTTGTTTGACTATGCCACCAAGCTCAGTGGCAAGTTAAGACATGCTGCCTTACAGAGTCAGGAGTAAGCCACACCACGACTGAGTGCGCTTAACAAAGAGGAAAAACGGTTAATTTGATCTGCAGGAACCTCTTTTTGCCCGTCTTCTTTCTCTCTACTTGGCCGCTCTTATCGTTCTTTGGCACCTGGTTTCTCGACTTCCTTCTACCTCCACTTGAGGATTTGGGATGCAAAATACTGTTTATATATAGTGTGTGTTGCTGTGAATGCTATAGTATTTGCTTTGAAATGTTGTGGAGGGGCTCACCGCATATGGGTTCAGCGCTTGGTAAGTTTAAGAGGGAGAGATGTGAACAGAAGCCGTTTGGGCCTGTGGATAAAACTAGGTAGACAAGTGTGTGAACAGAAGCCGTTTGGACGTGTGGGTGAATGTTTGGGCGTGCGGGTGCATGGAGAAAGAGAGGCATAGAAAGGAAGTGTGTGCAGTAACAGAATGATCTGCTTAGGCCTGCAGGTGGATGAATGAAGAGAAACGGAGAGAGTGAGCGTGTTTATGAGTATGTATGAGTTTGTGAACAGAAGCCGTATAGGCGTGCGGGCGAAACAAGGAGAACAAGTGTGTGAACAGAAGCCGCTTCAAAAAGTTAGGCCCATGGATGAATGAAGAGAGATTAATTGTGTGTCATTGAAGAAAAGTCGTTTGGGCCGTTGGTTAGGCCTGTGGATGAATGAAGAGAGATCAAGTGTATGAATAGAAACATACAGAAGCCGCTTAGGCCTATAGATGAGTGAAGAGAGACAGGGAGAACGAGTGTGTGAACAGAAGCTGTTTGGGTGTGTGGGTGAATGAAGGGAGACAAGGAGATGCAAGGAGAGCAAGTGTGTAAACAGAAGCTACTTGGGCGTGTGGGTGAATGAAGGGAGACAAGGAGATACAAGGAGAGCGAGTGTATGAACAGAAGCCGGTTGGGCATATGGGTGAATGAAGGGAGACAAGGAGATATAAGGAGAGCGAGTGTATGAATAGAAGCCGGTTGGGCATGCGGGCGAAGAAAGAGAGACAAGGAGAACAAGTGTGTAAACAGAAGCTAGGAACAGGAGCCGTTTAAGCCCGTGGATGAATGAAGAGGGATCAATTGTATGTCATTGAACAAAAACCGCTCGGGCCTATGGCTAGGCCTGTAGAGGAATGAAGAGATATCAAGTATGTGAACAGAAGCCGCTTGGGCCTACTGATGAATTAAAAGAGACAGGGAGAGTGAGTGTGTGAACAGAAGCCGTTTGGGTGGGTGGGTGAATAAAGAGAGACAAGGATATACAAGGAGAGCAAGTGTGTGAACGGAAGCCGCTTGAGCCTCATGCAGTGAATCAATGAAGAATAATGAAGAGAGACATGGAGAGCGAGTGTATAAACAGAAGCCGTTTGGGGCGTTACGACGGTGTGGGTGCGTGAACACAGAAAAGGAAAGCGAGTGTGTGAACCGGTGTGAACAAGCTAGGTGAACAAGAGCCGGTTGGGCGTGTGGGTGAATGAAGAGGGACAAGGACTCGTACAAGCATGTCAGCAGAAGATATTTGCATGGGCGTGTGGGTACCTGAATAAATAGAGACAGCCTGTTACTAAGAGGGAATGAGACTCAGTGTATAAACAGAACTTCAAGCCGCTAGGGCCTGTGAGTAAATAGAAATAAACAAAGAAAGACAGAGAGAGCGAGTGTGTGAACAAAAGCCGTTCGGGCATGTAGATGTGAGAGTGTTAATGGAAGCCGTTAACTTTAGGCATATGGGTGAGTGATCGAAGAGAAACAAGGAAAATGAGGGAGTAAGTGAGTGAGCAAGTGAGACAGTGAGTGAGTGAATTAGTGAGGAAAGTAAAAATGACTCAATGAGTCAGTGACTAAGTGTATTGGTGAGTGAGTAAGCAAACACAATCAACTACAGCAACTAATACAACAAGCGTAGCAAGCGTGTAGTTTGGGACTTATATAACGTTGTGTTCAAACATTTTATAGACTAGCTCACAGTTTCAGTTACAGCTAGATGATTTAAAAGAGCAAGTTGATAATAGAAGGCGTATATAATGTTTGGCTACTATATATGCTACTACTAGAATGGCCAAAATATAAATGAAAGTAAATGAAAGAAACGTTATAGCATGTGTGTCTGTATGTAAAAGACCTATATATTGACTCCGTGAATAAAAAATAAAAATGTAAGTAGATTTAAGTGGGGAGCACTGTGATTTTTTTTTTTTTAAGCAAAAATAAGTTGTTAAAGATTTATCAGTAATGTATTGCTGCGGTTACAATGTCATTTTCTCTTTCACGTTTATTCACGTTCACACCATGTGTTAGCGAAGTCCTTGTACATCATTAATTTTCTTATCAGCAAACGTATCTAATAGCAAAGCTCTTCTTATTTATTCTTCTCAATCGTTTTGAAGCCTGTCCAGCCGTCTCTGGCCCTTTACGGCATTTACAGATACTGCGGTTACGCCTTTGCACAGCCAATAACCGTGATTGAGGGTTTTGTCATGCACTATATATTAATATGTGAAGGGGAACCTGTTGCATGCATGTACCACGATCATGGATGCACCTCTCAGTGCTCTCACCCTATCTCACCCCTGGGGGCCACGGCATGTCCCATAGGGACATTACATAGGGTGTGTGCAGACGCGTGTAGGAACGCCAGGATCCCGCGCATGTGTCAATGTGCATGCACATGCATGCATATAATTAAAATTCAGTCAACATGCATGCAATGCAGTATACAGTGTTGCAATAAGGAGGACAGAGAAGAATGATTGGATAATTGGAGGACCAGATCATGGATGAACACTCTGCCGGGGGGGTAAGTCAAGGATGAGTGCAAAGAGACAGACCTCGTAATAGCACTGACTCTACAGACCGCTGAATACAAGCTGACAAAACACTCTTCTACTTTTCGCTGCTGACGCTTAGCGAGAGGGCTCGAACTCACAACATTCTGGAACAGGCATATGCAGAGGAGTCACTTTTTCTTTACGCTGGAGAGGGCGTAGACGTCGATTTGGGAGAGCAGGCTCAAAGGCCAGCGGCAGCGTTGAAGCAGTCGTGTTGACTTCACACTGGAAGAAATCTGGAATGAAACAACACTGCATAGGGAGACAACTGGGATGTCTGACCCTACGCAGCTTCGTGAAGAGAGCGAGAAGACACTCACGGTCACTCAGACTAACAACAGCAGTAGAGGAAAATATCTGATGATCGTGCTGGAGCAAAGCACTCTTTCCGTATAAAGTAGCTGACCTGGAGAAAGCAGAAGATCACACCGCTCTCCATGAGGACAGCTGATGGGTAGAGAAAGAAGGCAACAAAAAGGACATGATGGGGAGTGTGGAGAGACACACCGACTGACTTTACTTCTTTTCAATCAGGCATACATGTGTGGGGGTGCAGGGAGTTACATTTACACATTCAACGAACATATAGTGCAGGGTGTCACTGTGAAACGGAAGCATACATATACATCCAGACACTCAATCAGTGCAGGGCGTCACTGAAAATGAGACAGACAGTGCGGAGCGTCACTGTCAATACATACACAGTGCAGGGCGTCACTGGTCAATACACACACACAGTGCGGAGCGTTACTGGTCAATACACACGCAGTGCGGAGCGTCACTGTCAACACACACACAGTGCGGAGCGTCACTGTCAATACACACACAGTGCAGAGCGTCACTGGCAACACACACACACAGTGCGGAGCGTTACTGGTCAATACACATGCAGTGCGGAGCGTCACTGTCAACACACACACAGTGCGGAGCGTCACTGTCAACACACACACAGTGCAGAGCGTCACTGGCAACACACACACAGTGCGGAGCATCACTGTCAACACGCACACAGTGCGGAGCATCACTGGCAACACACACACAGTGCAGAGTGTCACTGGCAACACACACACAGTGTAGAGCATCACTGGTCAACACACACACAGTGCAGAGCGTCACTGGTAACACACACAGTGCAGAGCGACACTGCAACCTAGCACTGCAACAGTTGTTAAGAGAAAGTAAATTAAAGGATGAGAATAAAGGTTGAGGAGAATTGCAGAGTGCTGAGAGTCACTCATGCAAGCCCGTAAGATCGAACCAGGCAGAAACAGACCCTATGGCAAGCAAACACTGGACACAAAACAGGGGAGATAAAAATAGATTACAAGAAAACGAACAAGGTGGAAGAGATAACAGAATGAGGGGGTGCAAAGCAAGCTGCCTTCATTGGATTCTTTTATCCGGTGTTGAGCATGTATGAAGATACCTTCTAAAAGAAGGAGGTGAGTGAAATTCAGGATACTTGCTTGCACAGGATTGCAAGAACAGGTGCAAGAAGTAGCCATGCCTTGAGGTGGCACCGTAACAGTGTCAGGCCGAGAATTGGATCGAAGTGGGCCACGCCAGGCCACACAGGTACAACGCCATATGCATATCTTTACCAAAGCGGACCTTTGGCTGGCAAGTGGGCGTTTGGGTGGTGGTGCATAACCGCTGGAGCAAGAGGGTATATTAGGGTGTATGCAGACGCGTGCAGGAATGCCAGGATCCCGCGCATGTGTCAATGTGCATGCACATGCATGTATATAATTGAAATTTAGTCAACATGCATGCAATGCAGTATACAGTGTTGCAATAAGGAGGACAGAGAAGAATGATTAGATAATTGGAGGACCAGATCATAGATGAACACTCCACCGGGGGGGCGAGTTAAGGATGAGTGTAAAGAGACAGACCTCGTAATAGCACTGAATCTACAGACCGCTGAATACAAGCTGACAAAACACTCTTCTACTTTTCGCTTTGTTGATAATGGTACATAATTAGTTCCTTATATGATTGATTCATTGTTCTAATAGATTGTTCAAATATTATAGTTTTTCAAAATATATAATATCAAAGTTACGGTACTCAGTTACCCTATAGGAGCTATAGCAACAGAGTGTCATCACCATATATACCGACATATACTACAGTATTATAAAAATTACCACTAGCTATACATGCATTCAACCTGAATTAAATATAATTCAATTGCATTGGCAGCCTGAATGCCATTGCATAGAATTGTATCTAGATTATAATTTAGTACTGCATGCATACGTTACTTATATACAAACGCCTACTATACGTCACTTGGAATCAAATTTTTGATTCACTTGCATTATTATTATATAATACCGTACAAGTGCTTAGATATGCTGAGGCGAATCTGAGCTACGCTAGGAGCTACGACAAGCTACTAACATGTTCTACAAGAAAGAAACCGGCTAGGAAACAGGGTTGGACCATTTTTTCAATGAAAGATCGGCATTAAAACCGGCAGTTCAACCCATTCTACGCATCCATCCCTTTCTTTTCCTCTCTTCTGCACGGTCACCCGTTCGCCAAGAAAATCGGCCGAAGCTGCCACCCCCTTTCTCTCTATGCATGTGAGGGTGTGCGTACGTGTGTATATCTGTCGATCTCGCTCTTTCAAGGCGGGTTGCTTTTCCTGGCCCACATTTTTTTGCCTGCAAGAAAATTAAATCCCCGTGATTTTCAGTCAGTTTCTCTACCCCTTCATCCGGCTCTTCCCTCTTTCCTGCCGCCCCCACGGAAGGCCATCCTTTCCTTTCCTTCTCTCTCACCCCCCCTGGAGGCACGCGACGATAACCATGCAGGCATAAATCACTCACTGGCAAATAAAGAAATACCAAAGGGACACACGCAGGCAGCCAATCAAATCCGCCTCCGTGAGGGCGGAAAGAGCTCTACATTTCTTCGCTACGATTTTGCCAGCACTCTTCCTTCCTCTCAAAACTTCTGCACGTCCTTTTCGCAACAGCTTAACTGTCTGTCGGTCTTCCCTTTTCCCCTCACTTTGTCATTTCGGGTGTCAAAAAAAAGTCATAGGCAAGTGACGCATCTGCCGGCCTTCCCGTCACGTCCATTTCTGCTTTCGACACCAGACGTACAGCCGTCTGGCTGCGGAAAGAGTTTTCGTCGTTTCTCCTCATCAACCGGACCCACCGTCTGCCTTCATCCCTTCCCCCCAAACAAAAACACGCATACATACGCAGAGGGACAGAGATGGAAAATGGGGTGCACAGATGGATGGAGAAAAGGACGGAAGGAAGGAAAGAAAGAGCAGCATCGAGTCACTCCAATTTTCTCACGGCTCAAGTGGACCGGCCAAGTCGGGGTGCATGAGTCGAGTCTGGTGGGTGCATGGATGTACTCGGTGAGCAGACAAAGAGTCTGTCTGTCTGTCTGCTGCTGTGACAAAAATGAGACGGGGGTCACACACATGACCCACAGACAGAGAGGGAGAGAGGAAGACAGAAAGTCAGATAGATGTACACAGAGTAGAGAGACAGAGAGAGGCACTGTCATGCGGTCCTTCAAGGGCCCTTCGAGCTCTTTGGCCCCGAAAGGCATTTTTTCCATCCTCAGTCAATCGATGCACCTAGCTCCTCCTCACAGAGAGGAAGGACAGACCGAAGGACGAAAGGGAGAGGAATCCCTCTTCTTTCTTACCCTTCTCCTTCCCTTCTTTCCCCCCACCCGCTGCACGTCTTGCTTATTCATCAGCCCCCAACTCTATCATCATCCGAGAACCCCTTCCTCCCCCACCCGAGGCTCTTTCCTCAGCGCCCGAAAGAGCAAACAAAGAAAAAAGTGAAGACAAGGAAGGGCGGAAGGAAGGACAAGACCATCTGGCAGGCAAACGGTTGAGTGAGGGAGGGAGGGAGGCACGAAAACACCCGCCCCGCCCGCCCACGCACACAAATAAATAAATAATTCCCCTTGCTTTCTTCCGACACACTGCCTCCTCACCCTACTGGGACGTCTACACACAAACACACACACACACACACACACACACACACAGAGAGAGAGAGAGAGAGAGGGAGGGAGGGAGGGAGGAGAGAGAGAGAGAGAGAGAGAGAGAGAGAGAGAGACTCACTCTCACAAATGCATGGAAGGAAGGGAACGCCGCCTGAGGCTGTCCGAGACATTGCCAGCTAGAGAGAAAACAAGAGAGAGAGAGAGAGAGAGAGAGAGAGAGAGAGAGAAAGACAGGATAGAGCAGACATCTTTCTTTCAGTCGCAAGCTCCCCCTCCCTCTCTCCTGGCGGTCTCCATCTATCTCAAGACCTTTGAGCACGCCCTCCCTCGACACCTGCAGGCCTGCGAGCGTGAATCCTCTCGAGGGCCTTCTTCCATCAGAGAGGCGGTCACTCCCTCACTCACTCACTCCATCCAGGCAGGCAGGCAGATACGTACAGGATCGATTGATGGGATGGGGGTGAATGAAGAAGAGCATGCAGGAGAAGGGAGAAGAAGGGAGACGCAGAAAGAAAACTGCAGATAAAAGAAAAAGAGTGCAGCAGGCCTCGCGAGGGAAGGAGAGGAAAGAGGGAGCAGGGAGATCGATAGCTCGAGTTGATTCGATGGAAGGGAAGGAAGGAAGGAAGGAAGAATAGAAGATAGAAAGGTCGGGTAGTTGGAGTGATCATCGATCGATCGAGAAGAACAACAAGATAGAGACAGACAGCGCAAGCAGCCAGCGAACAGGTGAGAACGCGCGAGAAACAAACTCAGACAGCCTTTGTGTCTGTCTGTGTCCGATGCGAGAAACGAAGGGAGGGAAGGAAGCAAGGAAGAAGAATAGGGGGGTGAGGTGTTTTTTCCGTTTCAACAAACGGTTTTCTTCTCTTCTCTTCTCTGCTTAAATTCTAAATTGTTTGTTCCTTCAATCCTTCGGTGTCCTCCCCTCCCCTCCCCTCCCCTCCGTTCCTTCCACACGGGCCCCCGTACTGTCGCTCCCTTCTCTCTCTCTCTCTTTGCGGAACCAACTGGGCAAAACGCACACACACACACAGAGAGAGAGAGAGAGAGAGAGAAGAAGAGAGAGAGAGAGAGAGAAGAAGAGAGAGAGAGAGAGAAAGAGAGACAGAGAGAGAGAGAGAGAGAGAGAGAGAGACAGAGACAGAGAGAGAGAGAGAGAGAGAGAGAGAGAGAAGGAACAAACAAGAGAAGAGAAGACAACAAAAGAGAAGAAAAGAAGAGAAATGGAAGTAGAATTAATGGAGGGTATGAATGAGGGGATCCCCCCCCCCCCGCTTCCGACAATCGTCTCTTTTCGTCAACTCCTCAATTGACCCCTTGTTGTTGTTTTTCCCTCCCTCTCTCTCCGTCCTGTCCTGTCACTACCACTTCATTCCATTCAATTTGGGTCCTCTTTCCTCTTCTCTTCATCATATATCTTCTGTTCTCTCTGACAGAATATGAATGAATGAATGAAACCGCCGTACAAGACTGTTCTCTCTGACAGAATATGAATGAAAGAAAGAAACCGCCGTACAAGAAAGACTCTTCTCTTCTGTTCTCTCTGACAGAATATGAATGAATGAAAGAAACCGCCGTACAAGAAAGAAACCGCCGTACAAGAAAGATGGCCGGAGGACGGAAGAGTGAAGGAACAAACGAACAAGAGACGGGAGGAATTAAGGGAAGCAAAGAAGGGTGCATGGGAGAGAGTGCATGAAGGGATCGAGGTCTGAAACGAAACGACATGCAAGACAGAAAAACGGACAGACAGACAGGCGGACGAGCTGACACAGCCACATGCATGCCGGGAGACGAGAGACAAAAAATAATGAAGCGACAGTGAGTGATTTGGACATGCCTTTAAAGACACTCAGAGGAAAAATGCTTACGCCTATTTGTTTCTATGGTACAGGAAAGTAGATCGAAAAAAGACGACAGCTGCTGGCCAGAGAGTGAGTGAGTGAGTGAGTGAGTGCCCTTTCCTTCTACCATTCTACCAGAACCAGAAAAGAAAAGAAAAAGGTCACACATGCACACACCGCTGGGAGGGAACCTTCATGCCTCAACCGCCGCCCTCCACTACTCCAGCGGGGCAGAGTTAGAAGGAGAGATCGAAACGAGACTCCCTCCAGACAAGGAAGCGCCCTCCACTACTCCAGCGGGGCAGAGTTAGAAGGAGAGATCGAAACGAGACTCCCTCCAGACAAGGGAGCGCCCTCCACTACTCCAGCGGGGCAGAGTTAGAAGGAGAGATCGAAACGAGACTCCCTCCAGACAAGGAAGCGCCCTCCACTACTCCAGCGGGGCAGAGTTAGAAGGAGAGATCGAAACGAGACTCCCTCCAGACAAGGGAGCGCCCTCCAGTACTCCAGCGGGGCAGCAGAGTTAGAAGGAGAGATGGACAGAAAAAGCGAAAAAGGACAGACAAGAGAGGAGGAAAGCGGCTCCACTCTTCCCAATTTCATTCCCACTCCAGTTCACCTGTTGCCTGTCTGCCTTGTTACGAGGGAGGAAAAGTGGGAAGAAAAAGACGTGAGGGAGCCGGAAGAGGAAAGTACAGAAAGAGACTGACGCAAGCAAACCCAGGAACGCCAGTCTCTTCATTCCTCCACCAAATGGGCATTCGGGGAGGAACGGGAAAGAAACAAACAGGCAGTGTGTGTGTGTGTGTGTGAGAGAGAGAGAGAGAGAGAGAGAGAGAGAGAGAAAGATAAACCAACATTGTGTGCGACTTCGAAAGACGTGCACACAAGTGGACAGAAGAGAAGAAGGCAGAAGAGGCGCCCTTGTTCTCTTCTGTCTCCACACACGTTCCCTTCCCTTCCCTTCCCTCTCCTCTTTCGAGAGTCCATCATGAGAGTGTAGGAAGGAAGGGAGGAAGGAACGAAGGAAGATGGATCTGCAGGAAGGAAGTCTTCGTTTCCCCGTCTTTCCTTCTGCTTTCTTCCTACCAGTCTCTGTCTCTGTCTCGCCCCCTATCTCCTCCTTCTCTCCTCCGAGGGGGGGGGAGGCGACGACATTCTCTCTGTCTCTTTCTCGCGCCCTATCTCCTCCTTCTCTCCTCCGAGGGGGGGGGGAGGCGCAGGCATCCTCTCTGTCTCTGTCGCGCCCTCTATCCTTCCCTTCTCTCCTGAGAGCGGGGGAGGCGCAGGCATCCCCTCTGTCTCTGTCGCGCCCTCTATCCTTCCCTTCTCTCCTGAGAGCGGGGGAGGCGCAGGCATCCTCTCTGTCTCTGTCGCGCCCTCTATCCTTCCCTTCTCTCCTGAGAGCGGGGGAGGCGCAGGCATCCCCTCTGTCTCTGTCGCGCCCCCTATCCTTCCCTTCTCTCCTGAGAGCGGGGGAGGCAAGGGTATCCCCTCTGTCTCTGTCGCGCCCCCTATCTCTTCCTTCTCTCCTGAGAGCGGGGGAGGCAAGGGTATCCCCTCTGTCTCTGTCTCGCGCCCTATCTCCTCCTTCTCTCCTCCGAGCGGGGGAGGCGAGGGCATCCCCAGAGTTGTCTACATCCCTCTCTCTTTCCTCCCTCCTGCAAACAGAGACTCTTGCAGAGGAGGAGACGGGGACACCCTCTCCGTCCCTGTCGCTTTTTTTTGGCCTTCTGAAAAGGACATAAGAATCGGTAGAGGACTCTGAGTCGCTGTCGGCACTCCCTCCGTGTCTGTCGTTTCTATTTCGTCTTCTAAAGAGGACAGGGAAGTCGTCAGAAGACTTTGAGTCACTGTCAGCACTCGCAGCGGCGGCGTGACGATCTAGAGAGGTGACTGGGCGGGTTTGGAGAGTTTTCACTTTTCTTCTCTTCTCGTCGAAAAATCTCCTTGTCTCTTCTACTTGCTTCCGCAGTTGCACTGCTTCGTTTTCGTGTTCCACCCCGTCACCTTTGTCCTTCTTGTCCTCCTCTACGTTTACGGCAGCAGGCTCCTTTTTCTTTTTCTCAGCTGCTGCTGCTGCCTTTTCTTGCATCTGCTTTTTCTTTTCTCGGCGCGCCTTTCTCTTTGTTTTCGCTTTCTTCCGTTTCTCTTTAAACCTTTTATTGCGCTCTAGTCTTTCCCTTTCCTCCTCCGAGTTCTCACTCGGTAGTTGAAATCTGACGCGTTTTTTTATCTTCTTCTTTTCTTTCTCAGGGGGGTCTTCTTGTTGGTCTTTGACGGATGGGGTGTGGACGCTCTTCCCTTTCTCCTCGTCGTCGTCTACTTTTCCAGAATCGCGCACTTGCAAATCCTCCCTCGATTCGTTTTGGAGCGTCCCGGGGGAGGGGGAACGCATGATGCGGTTGTTGAACAGCTCCTCTCTGTCTTCTTTCTTTTCCAACCCGCAAGGAGCGTCCTCCTTCTCGGTCCTCGAGTCCCCCGCCTCCCCAGACGATCTCTTTCGGTCTCTCTCACGGGGGGCAGCCGCACGAGGGCGGTGGCCTCCGTCTTCTTTGCCTGATGTCGGGGGGGGGGGTGAACCTGCGGAGGGGCGGCGGCGGAAGGGGGTCTCTGTCTCCGAGTCATCGCTAAGCTCTCTTCCGGAGTTTGCGCCTCTCCTTCTATCATTCATTCCCATTTCTCTGTCAGAGGGGGGGGGTCCTGCTTTGCGTGTCGGGGGTGAACCTGGGGGGGGGCGGCGGCGAAAGGGGGTCTCTGTCTCCGAGTCGGTTTTTTCACGGCATTTGTCTCTGCTTCTTCCCTCGGAATCCTTTGGGGGGGATTCATTTTCCCTCTCTGTCTCATGCTCTCTCGCTCTTGGGCTGCTTCTTTGATCGTTTTCCTGGTCACCTAAAGGCATTCGGATGACAGTTTGCATATCCTCGTCGTCGCCTCCGTCTTCCTCTTCCCCTCTCTCTTTCACCTCCTCTCTGTGAGGAACTTCCTTGGCAGCACAGGGGCTGGAGACACAAGGACCCTGTTCCCTCTTTTCCTTCACCTCTTCCCTTCTGTCCGGGTTTCTCCATCCTGAGTCGTCGTCTGATTCTTTTTCTTCTTCTACTTCCCCCCCTCGTCGAAAGATCTCAAAATCCCGTGTCCAGTCGTCCTTTGCGTTTGTGTTTGTGTTTCCTGCTCCTCCTCCCACACCCACAGCCGCCTCTCTCTTCCCTGCTCCCTCAAATGCGGGATCCCCCTTCCCTTTCCCTTTCATGGTTGAATGAGAAGGAGAAGGAAGCGACGGGGGAACGGGGAAACTCTGGGGATGAGTGGAGACGGGGGCCGTGGCATGGCTGCTGCTGGACGCTCCTCTTTTCTGGTCGTTGGACCTGCTGCTGCCGGCTGACGGTGTGAGCTCGCGGAGATCGAAGGAGATCTGGCTGGCGGTGGGGCTCGGGGCGGACGGAGAGGCGGCACCTGCTCCTCCTCCTGCTGCCTGCTGCTTCTTCCGGGAGCCCCCTATGGATGCGATGGCACGAGAGAAGGGGAGAAGAGGGGGGGTGGTCCCCGTACGACTGGCCCCGCTGCCCTGTGAAGGTGGAGGCGGCGGCGGAGGCGGTGGCGGCGGCGGAGGTGGCGGCGGAGGAGGCAGCGGCGGCAAGACGATGGGGGGGG
>JAHBMJ010001763.1:0-25563 GCA_018398765.1 Chromera velia
TAGGTGGTTGCATATGGTGAATTATGGCGAGAAAAGTGGCTACGGCAGGAATCGAACCCGAAATCACGTGTATGTGAATGTGACGCTCTACCGAAAGAGCTGCATATTGTAAAATAGGTAGGGAACCTGCATGAGAGGGCTCAGTCAGTAATATGCCGCGGATGCCGGTTCATGCATATGCATGTAGCGATTATAGCCGATTATTTTGATGCATGCATATACGCTAATTTTAATGCTCCTGCAGAGCATGCCGTGGCCCCGTTGATTCGGCGTTGAAAGGGGGAAACCGGGGGTTGCGCATTATTGTATATGAAGGCCTAAATACGACTAAAAATTAGTCTGAAATTCTTACTTATAGTTATAGCAAATCGATCTGCAAACTGTCTATAATACATATTCTTTACCTGAGTTTATAAAACTAATTTGCCATATTTTTTCTAACATTTTTAAAAAGGAAAAAATGACGATCTAGAGAATGATTGACTCGTTTTCTAGTTAACATGATCTCTCAATACACTAATAACTCGATTAGGTTCGATACGAAAACACAGTAAAGGTATCTGTGAAAAGGCCCCAGACACGAAAGACAGTCTGAGGACCGGGGAGGAGTGAGCCAACAGTATTTAACCTAGTCTTTGACAGTGTATTACAGTGTCTACATGTATGTCTGCATCACTTATACAATAGTTACTCTTTCATCATCTTTTACCCTTTGTCCTAGCCTTTGTCTCTCCATCTGGCTGTCTGTCTGAGACACTGTCAGTTTCTCTACTTCAGTCTGGGTGCATCGGCCTCGATCTCTTTCTCCTATGCAGAACCGTACATCCATCTGGCTCTTTCCCTCTCTCACTCTCTATCTCTCCCTGATCATGAGTCTTCGTCTGCTACCTGTCTGCTAACGTGCACACGTATACATACACACACACACATACACACATACACACACACACATACACACACACATAGTGTCACACACATACACATACACACACACACACACACACACACACACACTCACACACACACACACATACACACACACTCACGTACAGAGAGAGAGAGAGAGAAAAAGGGAGAGAGAGAGAGAGAGAGAGAGAGAGAGGGTTCACACTCTCACCACTACATCGCACACACACATAAGCATGCATATTACTCAGACTGACAAGCTCGCACAGGTATAGATCGCACACGCATAGAAGGAGACACACATACACACATACAGAGAGAGAGAGAGAGAGAGAGAGAGAAAGAGAACGGAAGATCAAATAGGGACGTGCTAAAGAATGTTCCCTTTCCTTCAAAGTTTCTAAGGCTTTCATTTCATTCATAGACTGATACGCAGAACATTCAAAATTGTGCAGTGCAAAAAGAGGCAATGGCCTTGGGCAGTAACCCCAAAACAGGTAAACAACCCAGAGAGTTTTGAGTGTGATTTCAAGCAAGCAGACCTCGGTGTACCGCCTGGTTGTTGTACAAAGGAATATGCAGGCAAACACACACCGAGAGACAACCATACACACTAGCATACACAGGCCCTACGGTAGAGTGGAGCGGGAATATTACAGAGCCTTTCAGAGGAAGCTCTCACGTACACACAAAAACATACGAAGCAGAAAGGCCAACACAATAAAATACATCATGGATGTAGTCCTGCTAGAGCCTTGAAGCACAAGCTGCCCACATTCTCTCTCTCTCTCTCTCTCTCTCTCTCTCTCTCTCTCTCTCTCTCTCTCTCTCTCTCTCTCTCTCTCTCTCTCTCTCTCTCTCTCTCTCTCTCTCTCTCTCTCTCTCTCTCTCTCTCTTCCCCTCTCTCTCTCTCTCTCTCCCCCTCTCTCTCTCTCTCTCTCTCTCTCTCTCTCTCTCTCTCTCTCTCTCTCTCTCTCTCTCTCTCTCTCTCTCTTCCCCTCTCTCTCTCTCTGTCTCACCCTCGCTCTCTCTCTCTCTCTCTCTCTCTCTCTCTGTGCCTCTTGGCCTCATACACATACGCATACACCTACATACAATGTCATATAGACAAACATATGGAGAAGCAGACAGATAGGTAGGCAGGCGAGCAGGTGGGCAGGCAGGCAAACAGGCCATATTTTTATTCCAGGTGAGGGGAATTTTTTTACAGACAGCAAGACAGACCTAGAAGACAGACAAATAGTCAGTTACTGTGACTGTCTGTCGCTGCTAGTCGATCAGTGGGTTAGTTAGTCAGTCAGGCAGTCAGTCAGCCAGTCTTTTGCCCTTGCGCTTCTCCTCAGAGTCTCAGCACTCCTGCATTCAATCAACGTGCAGCTGGTCACTCAAAGGAGACGAATTTTAATACACACATAGCCTAAGAGACATAGAAAAATGTGGAACGGAGAAAGCTAGACAGAGTACATGAAGATAAAACCATATCACAGACTGGTATCCACGCACATAAATACCGGAAAAATTTGTTTATAGGGGTACCGTGCATCGAAACGAGTATCGTGGACAGCAACGGGGGGATACTTTAAGATAGAGATGTAGACGAACACGGAAACCCAACACGCCTACTCATTCACCCATTTACTCAAAGACACAAAGATTCACAGCCTAAAGTCAGTATAGACAGGAAATCACATGTATTGTATAGCAGGCTCAAACAGGGTGAATAGAGCTAGAGGAAAGCCATAGGCACCCGGGTTCAGCAGCTCGCTCGCGGCAAAGAGTCGCATGCGCTTGCTAGCAGATTGTCTCTGACTGTCTCCCTTTCATTTATGGAGTCAAATAAACAGGGGGAATACGAAGACAGGAACAGATTGACCACTCACCTTTCCTTGGAGCAGGACAGGTGGAGACCTGACTAAAGGGCAGATCTGCTTAGTTCGGAAACAATATGAAACTTACAAGAAATAGATGATTGAGGTTTGACAGATTGAGACGCGCGGAGACAGCGTTTGAAGAGTAGTGTTTTCACCCAGCTCTCACTCACTGTCACGTTCACGTCCGTCATTAAGTTGAAGATTTCCCTCATCTGCTCACCCACATTACAAAGTCTGACAAAGCTGTTGAACAGCGCATCTAATAGCACATCTGAATTCAGACTTCAGAGGCGGTCGAATTTAATCATTTCAATCAATGACATGCATGCACAAAATTTTTACTGCGCGGTCCCGTAAGGCGTTTGCGACCCGAAATGTGAGGAAGTACGTAAGTGGCGCGCGTGCAAAATTCGGTGTAGGGGGCGGGGCTCACCTTTACTTTTTTCCTTTCGGTTTGGGCTACAGATACCGTGGCTCGGGGGCCACGGCATAGCCGACACTTTCGCAAATCGCCTCGGGGGGCAGCTCAGCTGTGCTGGGATCAGCCGAGAGGCCCTGAGATCGCACGCACTCGCATAACGCATTTTTTCATTTTTGGGGACCGGGGGGATCGGTTCTGTCTCCGTCATGGTCGGTATCGCCCGAGTTCCAAAATATACCCCTCAAGCAACTCGCACGGAGCCGCGATCGCACATGCCTTATAATTACTTTGCGCATGCGTGCCCCTCAAGTAACTCGCACGGAGTTGCACATACATATACGACGCGCGCGCGGTCCCGAAAAGAATACTTCGCTGCCGTGGCCCCCGCCCCATGGCAGCACACAACTTAGACATGCCCAAGCCCCCGATGGTGTGCATCAATTAGCGGACCCCTAAATAGCCCCCCGAGGCACTCACCCAACTGGTTGGGTGTATCCCGTATCGATATCGATATAATTTTTCGGGACATCGATCTCCCCCCCAAAAGATGGAGAGCTGCGATATGCGCGTGCGTGCGATCTCAGGGCCTCTCGGCTGATCTCAGCAAAGCTGAGCTGCCCCCCGAGGCGATATATAGGTCTCAAGGTCTGCTTATGGCCTTGCTACTGGACATGTGAAGGAACAAAAGTCAATTCTTAGTTGACAGCTTGAAACTGTTCATCTGAAATCCTTCAAAATGCTGCGCGAGTCTGTCCGTTTCGCCACTGTCTTGGCGCTGTGCATCGTTTCAAACGCACTCGAGGACTGCAAGAAGGCGTGCACCAGAGAGTTCAAACCTGTGTGCGGAGTGAACGACGAGGGAATCTTCAAGACCTTCTCCAACAAATGCGTGCTCCGTAAGTCTGAATAGGCACCCACTGGAGTTCTTTTTTCACAAAAATGGGGAGGCATTCGTCTGTTCCATGTTCAAGTGACTGACCTTTTTTGGCTTCGCTGTCTCGTTATTGTGTTGCAGACAACGCGTGGTGTGACGACTCTTCTCTGCGGATTGTCGCGGACGGTCCCTGTGACGAGGCGGTCGCCCCTGAGGAGGACGACTGCAAGAAGATGTGCACACAGGTGTACAAGCCGGTGTGCGGAAAGAACGCCAAAGGGGAGCAGAGTACTTTCGGCAACAAGTGTATGTTCGGTCAGTTGGTTCAGTTGCTCACACAGCTGACTTGTTCATTTTGCTCGACTTTCTCTTCAAGCATAAGGCTGGGAAGAGTGACTGCAAGGGTCTGTCCGTGTCTCGTGTGCTGCCGCGAAGAGAATTAAGGTTTCGAGAACGCGAGTGTCAGGATGAGTGTCGCGTCATACCCTGAAGATGACGTCGTCGCACGCAACAGCAAACGCACAAAATCGTATGGAACCACCCGTGCAGATCATTTTGACCCCAACCGGTCTCTTAATGTGCATGGACAACGAAGACCGAGGCCATGCAATTCCGACTGTCACTCACCCCACTTGCCGTGCTCAGCAAACACCCAGATTCACGGAACCTTCCTCTTTCCAGGTCTTCTTGGTTTGATGCATCACATGCAAAGAAGATCAAATCGAAGTATCCCTGCAGAGAACGCCAAGTGCGACGACTCTTCTCTGCGGATTGTCGCGGACGGTCCCTGTGACGAGGCGGTCGCCCCTGAGGAGGACGACTGCAAGAAGATGTGCGCACAGGTGTACAAGCCGGTGTGCGGAAAGAACGCCAAAGGGGAGCAGAGTACTTTCGGCAACAAGTGTATGTTCGGTCAGTTGGTTCAGTTGCTCACACAGCTGACTTGTTCACTTTGCTCGAAGTGCGCGCTGGGTTATTCCGTTGGTGTATCTTCTTATTGCACGACTTTCCTTCACAAAACCGCTAGGCACCAGAGTCACGTGAAGGACCTGTGGGCAGCTCGTCGAGACAGCACACGTATAACGATGCCTACATTGTCTTCACTTCTTCTCCTCGCACTGTGTTCACGCACACAAAACGCATGACACACCCATGCAGAGAACGCTGTATGCGACGACGTCTCGCTTGTCCTTCTGCACGAGGGCGAATGTGAAATGGAGGGCAAAAACGGAGCGGGGGACAAGACCGCACCCGTCATCGACGAGGACTGCAAGAAGGTCTGCATGGCCGTCTGGCAGCCTGTGTGCGGGATGGACGAGGACGGGAAGGAGACGACCTACTCGAACAAGTGCACATTCGGTCAGTCAGTCAGTCAGTCAGTCAGTCAGTCAGTCAGTCAGCCTGTCGGATGGCCGGTCAGTCAGAGTCAGACGTCAATGCATGCAGTTCTGTTCACAGATTCCCTGAATGAACGGCTGCCTTCCGTGGGCTCGAGTGGGTCTAGGGTTTTCTTATTTCACTGGGGAGAAATCGAACCAAAGAACTCACGAAATACCATCAGCACAGCCAAAAAAGCAGACACATATACAGTCGTACATGCGCATATCGAGAGAAGGCAAGGGAAGCTCAAATATATGCACAAAGGGACATCCTCGAAGGTGTATACTTGACTGTTTTCTTGCAGATAACGCTCGGTGCGACGACAAGACCTTGGTCATCGTCAAAGAGGGAGAGTGCGAAGGGAAGGACCGCTATGTGGAGGCAATCGCAAGGAGACGTGAGTTTGACGTTGAGGAATTTGAGTGAAACGGTGCATCATCTTTTGCATTTGCGTAGCGGGCTGCTGTAAAAACGGATCAGGGTTTTCCAGTTCTCCCTCACGACATCCGAAAAGTGCCGTCAGGGGGTCTTCGCGAGGGAGAGAGAAAAGATGATTTTCAGTTAGACTTTATTCCGCAGGGGTGCTTTGTTTCTGTGTGAAGGAGAGCATCCGTCGCAGTTTGACCTCGATTTTGTCGCTTCTACCCGCCTTGTGCCTTCCTCTGTCGAGCTTGTGTTCCACTGCATGATTCGGTTTTTGCTTTTATCCCGCTTTTGGCCCAACTTCTGCCTGCCTCATAATTGACTTGCCGATCACCCACCCCCCCCTCTGTGTGTGTGTGTGCGTGTGTGCCTCTGTGTGTGTGTGTGTGTGTGTGTGTGTGTGTGAGTGAGTGAGTGCAGTGACAAAGAAGGGAAGTGGCATGGAGACCACGAAGGTTGCAGGCAAGTGCGACTTCACGGGATGTTCGGGAGCTGACGGCCCCGTCTGCGGGTCTGACGGACGGACCTACTACTCCTCATGTGACATGGCCTCTGCCGCCTGCGAGGACCCCTCTGCCAAGCTATTCCAAGTCCACGAAGGCAGTTGCAGCGGAGAGGCCAGACAACCCGAAGTGAAGTTTGCAGGTGAGGTTACGAGACATACGGTACTGCGTGTTCAAGCGTGAACACAAAAGACGGGCAGAATTCTCCCACTTTCTCCTTGAAGGGCTTTCAGGGGGTTGGGGAAGGGCAGGCAGCAGAGAGTCGTGCAATCGCAGAAATATTTTGGATCGATCTCTCCGCTGAGGGGATGGTAAATGGAAGTCTTCTCTTTTGCCAGCGAAGAAAGAAGACGGGGAAGAAGCTGCGGAATGGAAGACATGCAACGGGTGGGTAAAGAAGGAAACTTTGGTGCATAGTGGCAAGAGGCACAGAGAGACTTGTCTGTTTTGCGGCAGCGAATCAATGTGTTTTTCCTCTTCTCTCGCCTCTTCTCTCGCCTTTATCAGCGTCTGCGTATGTGAATGTGTATGTGTGTGTGTGTGTGTGTGTGTGTGTGTGTGCGTGTGGCAGCAGGCAACGTAGACTGCGCAATCCACTGCGACAATCGGTGGGAGCCCGTCTGCGCCTCCAACGGCCACACCTTCAGGAACAAATGCCATCTCGACAGGGATGTCTGCGTTGCCTTCTCTCAGCCGAGGGGGGACAAGGAGATTCTCCGATTCGTGCACGAAGGCTCTTGTCGGTCCGAGGTTGTCGCACAGACTCACCCTTCTGCGCACACTGCGAGAGAGTTGACAGAAGACGCTGAGAAGGCAAAGCTAGCACCGCTGCTTTCTCGTCGCTCCAAGTCTGCATGATGAATGTGATTTAAACGGTGGAGAGAGAGATGGTGACCGGCAGCTTGTGCGTGGGAGGGGGAAACATGCAGATCAGCGTACGCACAGGTATCCTGCACTTCCCCGTCGATTACTGGAGGAGGCTGTAACGCAGGACTGTCTGCATCCATGAAATCCATAAATACACGTGTTCGTTTGTTTTGTCTGTCGGCATGTTTGTGTGATGCATGTGCGGGTTTTTTGGTCGGAAGGTCTGTTTATGTTTTGCGTTACTTCTTGATTGCACGAAGTGATTGCGTGCATTGTCGCTCCTACGTGCTCGCTTTGTTGCATGTAACCCCAAATCATGTTGTTTGTGCTCTGACTAGATGCCAGTAGATGAATGATTTTGCACGGTTTTGAGTCTACGCAACCGGTGATGCTCTGTCTGGCCAAAGCGCTACACAGAAAAGTCAAAAGAAAGAAAAGAGGCAACTGCATGTCAATTGATCTTCAAGGGAACAGTTAGGGCCTCTGGTCAGCCGCTGCCCTCTCTGCCATGGTCGAATTGAAAGACAATGCATTTAATCGCATCTTCTCGTTTGTTCGTGAGCCTGACATGGGGTGACAAATCACTGACAATTTAAATTATAACTTAAGTTGAAGGCTGCATGTAAGAGTAGTGATGATGATGATGATGATTGAGGGTTAAATCCTAGATTTAGCGACGCCAAATCCCAAGCCACTAGCAAGGCTTTGAGGACAACCCAGAGCATACATTCATGGGGGGGGGGGATGAGGAAGCCTGCATGCCAATCGGATCGATTCGCTTCAACTTGCCTTATCAACAGAATGGACCTTCTTGAGATAGTCGGCTATAGCTTTGGAACCGCTTCTAGGCAGAATTGTGCACAACAGCAACACCATATCCTTCATTTTTTTCTCATTATCAGAAGTGCCCCTCCCGGTTGCACCTGCAACGCGTTGTGCGATCTGTATTCTTATATCAATGGGTGCTTTCTGCTTCGCAATTTCGTACAGTTCTTTCAGCCTGTTCCGTTCCCTTTCTGTGTCCTTAACTTCGCTTGAAATCTATGTAATTTTTTTTTGTTACGTAAATACATTAAAATCTTGATTTAGATCTAAATTTCAAAAGTTACTCAATCAAGTCATAGATGTGGTAAGCGTGAAACAAAAAATGTTAACTGATTATAGCTTAGTGTTTACCGCGAGGCCATACCGAGAATGAACACTACGGGACAACCGCAATACTGCTCTTCGGGGCCATTTAACTCTTTTGATCAATTTTTGACTTAGATGCATCGAACGGTCTATCTGCATGCATGTATGTCTCCATGTGTTCTGTTTGAAAGTAGTGATGCTTCGTATGGGTATATATTCTCTCTCGCACCAATCAATCACCATGGCAAATGAAAGTGTGATAAGAGTACTTCAGAATACATGGGGTCCATACCATAAGAAGTTAACAGTCAGACACTTAAACAAATATATTTAGATGAGCCAGAGCAGCATATCCATCTCCTCTGTCAACTGCATGCTCACACCATACAGCTAGGCAGGGGACTATTTTTTTCAGTCATAACTGCAATGCATGCCGGGGGCGAGTGAGGTGTTTTTTGCCCCCCCCTCTGCATAGGAGACCGGCGCTTTTCCGCAAAAAACTCGTTCTCATAATTAGTAAGGAGTTAGAAGCTGAAACTTTGTGTAAAAGGACGTTATAATGATAGAAAAAGAACTATGAAACAGATTTTAGTTCTTTTTCTATCGTTATAACGTCTTTTTACAGAAAGTACTATCAGCTTCTAACTCCTTACCAATTATGAAAACGAGTTTTTTGCGGAAATGCGCCGCTTTAGGGGGGTAAAAAGCACCCCACTCGCCCCCAGCATGCGAAAGATCTGTGGCTTGGACTACTACAGTGCAGTGAGGAACGGGATAGGTAGGCAATGAAAGCAGCTGTGCATGCACACACTGGTACTGCTCTCTGAGCGATTTTGAACTCTATGCATGCATCTGTATCCCTGCAGGCAGGCAGTCCCCCATACAACTCTGAAAAGCCGGGCGGAGCCTTTGTTTGTATGTTTGGTGGGTTTTTTCCCTGTATGTTCATGCATGTAGAGACAGTGCATCTATACAGACTGTAACCGTTTCTGACTGTTTGACGTTCACGATATTTGAACCTTTCGGACCTCTCTGTGATAGGAATATGTACGCTAGTGTTCATTATTGGTATGGCCTGGCGTTAGCTCTAGGTTTAGTTTAGAGTAGCTTAGAAATCTATAGTTAGAAATTCTTTTATAAAACCAGAACAAATTCCCCAGGATCGAATTTTAACAGAATTTTAGGGAATTAATGCTAAGTCTGCGGCTATGTCTGCGGCTAAGAATTAATTGACTGGAGTCAGAGAGAATTTAATGGGATTAAACGTTAAATTTACTTAGCTTGTAATCTAAAAATCTAGCTAGTTGTTGTTCTGTCGAACTTTCATGCTAAAAAATATAAAAGGGTGAGACAGACTAAGAAGTAGTTAAATGGGCAAGCGGCCCTAGTATTCATCACATAGTCGTTAGTATGTATGATTAACAATCAAAAGGTCCCGAGTTCAATTCTTGTTTACCTGCTTTCTAAATCATATATCATCCGAAAGACTTCCTTTTGTGAAAGACTTTGTGATGAAAGACTTCCTTTTATGAAAGACTTTGTGATGAAAGATTTCCTCTTACATGTGAAAGACTTTGTGATGAAAGACTTCCTTTTGTAAAAGACTTTGTGATAAAAGACTTCCTTTCGTAAAAGACTTCATAATAAAAGACTTCCTCTTATAAAAGACTTCATAATGAAAGACTTCTTCTTATAAAAGACTTCATGATGAAAGACTTCCTCTCATATTAAAAGACCTTGTGATGAAAAACTTCATAATGAAAGACTTCCACCTACGCGAAAGACTTGATGATGGCCTGTATCACTGCGTGAAAGACTTTTCGAAAGACTTGCCAAGTAGAATACTTTCACAATTAATCATGAGAAGTTTTGACAAGAATCAACAGACCAGAAAGTCATAACCAACTCATCAGAATTCTAAATCTTCTTTCATGAACCTTCCAACCAACTTTTGAGAGAATATCTTACCCTAAAATATTCTACTTAGAACATCTTTCCTTGTATCAGGTGAACATATACTAAAGAGGAGACTTTAACAGTCCTTTCTCCCTTCTGCTAACATAGTTACGTCCTGTAGTATCTATAGATACTCTTAGAGAGCCTTAAGCTAAAACATTCCATCAAAAACACTTCCTAGAGTACAAAACCTTCCAGGCGGCATACTTCCTACTTCCAGGGATCTGAGGACCACTAAAGGGGCCAGAAACCCAGCGAAGCCCTGTCCAAACATCGAGACCAACGAGATCTGCTACGGTCTCATAAAGACCAAAGGCTAGGGTCTGACATCTTATGAGGGTACCCTAGGTTTAAAGTTAGGTTTTTCAATAAAAACTTAAGTTTTTAATGTTTTAAAAGAGATTTTTGGAGCTCAATTTGCTAAAAAAGCTTAAAAAACGCTAAAATAGGGTCAAGTAGCTAATGTTAGGGTAGGTTAGGGTAGGTTTAGATGCGTTTAAAACCCATTTGCTACGTCAGGTTTAGAATTGGTTTGGAAACCATGGTTGCACCAGACTTAAACCTTCTAAACCTCTTCAAACCCGTCCAAACCTGGTCAAACTTCTGAAATCTGTATGTGAATGATCTGTTAAAAGCATATCTTATACGTTTTTGCTGGCACAACCACGTGTGTAATACTCTGTGCATGAGCGTTTAAGGAAGGAGATACAGCCTCGCTCGCATCAGCATTCACAGCAGCCGCTGCATTCTCCTTGTCCTGCCCCCCCCCCTTTTCCCCTCTCTTCTTTCCTGGAATGATCTTTGTTTGCTTGATCGTCTCTCGATCGATCCGTGGAAACCACATACATGATTGAGAAATTTGGAAACCCACTGCACTAAACATTGATGGCGGCTTACGAATTGAAGATAGAGAATTGTAGCAAGTTGACCGGGTGTTTGAAAAGGAAATTGCACCTCTAGATAAGTCTGTTGAAGTATGAAAGAATGAAAGCAGCTTTTGTGTTCTTAACTTTATGTTACAAACGTTGAATGATCGGTTTGTCTGATGTTTCCTAGTAAAATGCCAGGTTATGTTTGCTTTGCATCTTCTCTGTGTTTATGTAAAAGCCATTTGGAACCAGGTTTAGACAGGTTTGGTCAGGTTGGGGGATTAGGTTTGCAAACCGACGTCATGAGCGTTTGCGAACCTTAGAGGGCGAATTCACTTTCTTATATATAAAAGGTCATGAGATTTAGTTTGAAAAGTTGTATTATCGTAGAAATAAGGTCAGTTTATCCTAAAAACCTTAAAAAACCATTTTTTAGAGTTATAGCTAATCAGAGTGACATATACCCCTAGGGTTTATAATTAAATTATATTTATTTTTTTTTTTGTGTCATACCCTAGACTAAAGGCTAAGTATCATTTTTTCTCTGCCAATTCTCTGCTATACATCTCTATGTTCCCTACATCCTCTTTGTTCTCTTTTTAACATCTTAGTCAGCTTATATAAACCCAAATAAATATATATTTATACATATAAATTTATCTAGTTTTTTTTTTTGTTAAATAAACTAGGAGTAGGTCAGAACATTGTTTAATAAATTTTAATAAGTTGTTCAGATTTTACTAAAATCTACATACAATATTTTTAAAGGTTTATTTCTTGCTAGATTTTTTATAATTTTGAAAAATGTAGAAGCGGACGGTGAAACTAAAAGTGTTTATACTTCTAATATAGCTCTATAAATGGAGTAGAGATAAGAGAGAGATGGGTATGTAAGATAATCAGATATGGCTCATAAGAAAGGTGATCGACTCTTTTAGGGATCATAAAGATCATTTGATAGTCGGGCAACTGTTTCTTTCTCTATGCGGTGGAAGAAACCGAAATAGAAAAAATTGTAGTCATACTTCACAGCGATGACAGCCACGTGGGGCGGTCGAACATAAGCTTTGTACATTTCTTTGACAGTCGATGACAGGAATTTGTATGTAGTTTCTGCATCATGGAAAACTGTGCCCTTTTTTGAGACCAGATGGGCAGCCCGGATGTCACTCCGTAATTGTTTTTCAATTTTGTTTCTGCCCCTAACAGCTCTCTGACGAAGTCTAGATCATGCCCGGACAGTGCGGGACTCTCCGAGATATGGGACTATGTATGTAGGAGGCTTCTTCTGTCAGAATACTCCTTTCCTCTTCGGCGTCCAACGGAGAGTCCCCGTCCGCTGGTCTCAGCACCGGTACGCAGACGATCCTCTCTTTCCTCTTCCCACAAAAGCTTATCTGAGCATTAGTATGATGATAAATAAAGGTATGCATACGCGATAAACGGGAATCCTTGCCCATGTCCGTTTCCTCTAGTTCATCCAGCACATCGAATGAAAGAAGGAAGGTTCACTCATGCAACAGGGAGTTTGAGAGAGACAACAGTGCAGGTTGGGAGTATGAATGGAGTCAGAAAGACGGTGCATGAATAAAGCGTGAGGAAGGAGAGTGAATGAATGGAGAGGAATTCTCATGTACAGGGATGAATACATGTTATTGAAGGGGAAGTGCTGAGAGAGCAGATCGTTTTGCAGATAAGCAAGACGTGTACTTATAAAGGAAGGCGTAGACGCTGTATGCGGAGCTTGAAAGAGTGAGGAGAGGAGTAAGACTTACATGCAAGGGTACCGTTGCAATTGATTCGTTTCTATTCACTCAACCGAACAGAATAGTGAGTCAAGGACTCTAGGAAAATTTTTGTCTCACACTTAGTCTCAAACTCATAGATTGGCACCCTGACCTTCACAGAGTCCAGTTGGTTATACGAGCAGATACAAGCGGCGTCCAATCTTGGCAGGGCCAGGATCTGTGCGTCTGGGAAGTTGGTGGTGGGAAAAATGGAGGATCTTTGGAGCAGAAGAGTCGGGCCTGAAGAGCTATAGCGGTGTCCCTAAACAGTAGAGCAGAAACATACAAGGAAGGGGACCTTTTTAAGGGTTGTTGCCACGATTATCATCGACATAGAGGCCCTCGTCCTTTTTAAACATCGCTTCAATAATTAAATGGAAGCTGCGGATATGCCGAAGATGAAGCGTGCGTGGTTGGAGAGGCAGATGCATGTACACAGAAATGGCATACATGCTGCTGCAGCTGCTCTTCTTCCCTCATTGAACAGCCTCCACATCAACACCAGGCTCTTATTATTATTATTCTACTGGTCTTAATCGATTCACAGTTGCTATTCTTGAAGCTCGCAGGATGCGGAAGGGCCTTCACCGGCCTTCGCTGTAATTTTGAATGCATGACTTTTATATAGGGAAAAAAGGAGAACACTGCCGCCCGGATGAATATCTATAAAAGAGGAAAGAGAAACCCCATAAACATCATCAATAGCTATAAAAAGTGTGAAGAATTGTCTGTTTAACCACGGTAATAGTAACTGCTGCTCAGCAGTTTTTCTTGGTTGTTGTGACCTCCGCGATGTCCAATGAAGTGTTGTTGGAGACGTGCGTGCATATGGGCCTCGGAATTATATATATTTGGAAAAAAAAAACTAGACTGTCCAGTCGCCTGGTTCGGCTGACACGGTGCTCATTTGTAATTCGTGGAAAAGCAGAGGGTCACCAAGGCTTCTGCTTCGTGACAACACAGTTCATTTGACTGACATTATATAGATTTCTTTCAGTTTTGTGACAGTCCGACAGAAAATAAAAAGAAAAAACCTGACCGCGGGCGCTGCATGATATATATATATATATATATATATATATCGAGTCGCTGTCTGTATGACGCGTGTTTTTTGTGGCTGCATGACTCTTATATAATTGCATGCATGGTCGGTGCATGTTGCAAGAATGCATGCAACATACATACGCGCGTAGAATGCAACACTTGACGAAGTGTTGCGGCGCGGTGGTTAAACTCATGAAACGACATGTGCAACTGTGCAACACTGCAGCAACAGTGAAGGATCAGACATCAGACATACGTTTGAATTAATTGAGTTTGCGAAACCCGAATCGACCGATGATGGATTGAAGCGGAACAAATCACATTATATTTCAATATTCATATAATATTAAGATCAATGCGTGTCGACGAAATGTTCTTCTGGTATATATATACTGGGCCAGGCCCTGCAGTGCAGCCTTCGATCAGCAAGCACCGTTCAATCGGTTTTCGAATTCTGTCAAAGCGAATCCGTCTACACATATTAATACGTGCTGCTGGTCACGGTCACAGAAGTCTTTTTCGGCCACTCAGCCTGTCAGCACAGCACAGGGCAGAGTTTCTTTGCAGGCGAAACCCTTCCGCCCTCCAGAGTTGAGTGTCTAAATCGCTGGGAGTGAGGAAAGCATCCAGAGGAACCAATATGCCAGGACTCAAGTTTGGGTACGCCGGCTGAAAGCTCGGTCCTGAATGCCGGGTCATGGAACCAATGCCGATGATCTGATGAACTGCAAGCTCGGATCTTTTCCTGCAGAGGTGACTCTGGCTTCAATCCTTTTGGCGGCTCCTTGTTCAAGAAAGGCGGAAATTCCGACCGTGAGTTCCCACTTCGAGACCCGATGCTGGGGCACAAACCATCAAGAAGGAAAGCCGCGATCTAGTGCCCTACCCGCGATCTCATCAAGAAGGAAATTCTCCATTCACTACCCGCAGATTCTGCTGACTCGACGGAAAACAACTCCAGCTGCGCCCATGCTAATATGACCATGAAGTTTGGGGCGGGTTCTGGTGGAGGAGCTAGATCTCTTCCAGAAGCGCTCCTCAGGGCCAATTTTCTTTGATACCAAAGGCGACGCGTCTGTTGAAAAAGATCAGCAAACGGACAGCCTGTTTCCGATGAATCACCAGCAGCTCTTCCAGAAGGACGCACCGGCCGTTCCGTTTGCTGCAGAGCCCCCATTTAAGCAGAGCACTTCCTCAGACACGCAAGGCATTCCCATCACACCTCTCGACAGCAAAACAAACGCTGCTGGGAGCTGTTCTGACATCTTGATGCATTATGCCAACGGATCTGTCTTGAGCACTGATGACGAACCTGAAAAGCGCATTGAAGGGTCAAAAGAAGCAGCCCCCGATATTCAGCCCTCCCTTGTTCCCGAACAGCAGAGCTTTGATCCCACTGCAATGCCCGCAGTCATGGTCGAGGCCGGTCAGCAGCTGCTTTCGAAGTGTCCCTCGCTTCTTGTTCCTCGCTTTTCTTTGTGGGCATTCCCGTTTGTGCGCCGATGCATGGAAGCTTTTCTTTAAGTGCCCTCAGCAGGTGGAGAAGGAGGGGAGATCAGCGTCGTTTCTGCCGATGCTCCTCTTCCGACGCCCAGATCAGTTGACAGGTGGGGAACGTGAAAGAGCCATCTTTTGCTGTTTGTACAGGTTGATACGTTGATTCGTCGCTCACCCTGCTTGGCCAAATTGCAGTGCGGTCTCCTTCGCGAAGGCACTTCACTCTGCGTCCCACCAGGTTCAAGAGGTATGGAGCCCCGGCTCCAGGGTGGCGTTTCACTGTAGTGAAGCATGAAGCAAAATTTCGTTGACCACATGACAGGTGAGAGAAGCCAGACCTCAAGGCATTGCTCGAGCCGTTGAGAAGAAGTGCACCGACGGGTTCGAGCTCATTCAGAAGCAGCGAAACAAGTCAGTCTGGAGGTGCTTGAGCGGCCCACTGACAACTTCCATAAAAGAAAACAACTTTTTGTGCCACATTGCTTCCAGAACCGAGGACATGCGAGACTTTGTGAAGCATCTGAACGAAAAACTCCAGCATCTGAACGACCAGATTTCCTCCCGGCTTGTGGAGGCTGTCCAGCTGAAGACGGACTTTTTGCTTCTCCGAGACCTCGAGCTCGAGGACTGTCTGTTGTCGATTGCAGACGAGTTCCAGCAGCATATGGAGGGAGATGCCGAGAGTGCGTTTGAGCAGGTGGAGGACATCATGGCGGGCATGCAGGAGCCTGTTGTGGTCCTGTGAAACGGCTGCCGGACGATTCTTGTGTGAGTCCTTTTCAGGGTGTTTCCACTCTCCAATTCTTCGCCTCCATTTCAATTCTTTGCCTCCAATTTCAAACTGCAGGGGCACTTCCAAGTTCGAATTATGCCTTGTACAGTTGGGAGCTAAGCTTCATGACGTTCTCGCTGACAAGTGATTTTCGATCTGCCATGCAGTGTGCTTTGGCGAACTCTTTTCATGTGTTGGGGATGCCATCCCAGGATGGGAGGGGCTAAATCGCAAGAATGATTCCCAATTTGAATCTCGCCACTGCCATGTAGTGCCCACCGTATTTTGTTTAGATCTATTCTGTTTAGATAAAATCGCAAGCAGAATTTTGAACTATAGAATCCAAACAAGTTGAAGCAACTCAGTTTATCATTTTATGTTTTGAATCGTACAGTCAGAATACTAGTAGTAAGGCAAGAAGTTCAAGTTGAAATGTTAGTTTTAATACTTTTTTATGTTAATTAGTTTCTAGATTAGTTTTTGTTTAATCATATTTGATACAATTAGGAATGACAGCTAAATTTGATTATAAAAGTAGTAACTTAGTAGTCAATGACTGCATTCATCACAGTTTGATTTCTATGATTTTTTCTACCAAAACATTAAAACACAAATCAAGCCTTTGAAGTCACAAATACATTCTGCTAGTGGCAACAGAAGATGGACATAACGCGAAGGTCTAGTCTGGAACATATCAATGAATCAATCAATTCTATAACTGTTCGATACATGGTACATAACTAAGTGACTGACGACTCTGCATGAAATCTAGCATGAAATACATCTTTGTAATTCTAGTTATAATTCATTCAAGTTTAAACCGCTTTAGTTTACTCAGGCTTAACTTTTTGAAGTTAATCACTAATCACTAATTCAATAAATCAATAATAATTTGAAACTAGATTTGAAACCGTTGTTTCATGATATTGTCTACACATTTAGTTCTTATTATATTTTATTAGCGCTATAGCTTCCCTAGTAGCTTCCATCATCATTATCATTGCTAAGAAAAAATTAAGGACTGTGTTAGAGATTATGATAATCCCCCCCCCCCGGTCAAATGAAGTAAATGACTTTTTGCTTCTAATTTTTTGTCTAAAAGAGAAAAAAATGAATACTGCAAGTAACATGCATTAAATGGCAGCCAGTTCGTCTGGATACAAAGAGACGAGGCGCACTGAGGCGACGATGCCGTTTTGTGTGTGCACGGTCGTCTCTCCCAGATCTGCAGGTCGCATCCCTGAAGCCTCTCTGACTTCTCTGCAGCTCCCTGAATCCTTCGCTGCCGCCGCATCCCAGAGGAGCCTCAGTTGACGCCATTGAAGCATCTCCTCCCACTCAGCCCCACTCTCCGGCATCATCTGCAGAATGCTTTGGGCACACACGACGATCAACCGTCTCTTCGCCCGACTGAAGGCCACGTTGGTCCGGTTGAGGTTCTTGTAGAACTCACCTGCCTTGTTACGGGCCTTTTCGACGTCGCTGACGGTCATGCAGAAGATCACCGAATCGGCCTCTCCCCCCTGCGGAATTCGTGGAGGGACAGACAGATGGCAGGTGGCGATCGTCAAGAGACGGGCTGTACTGAGATAAGTTGCTTTTTTTCAGTTGAAAAAGGGCAACCCACACATGAGGGCTGCACTAAAAACAACTTTGAGCAAACCATCACGAACAGACGCACACACACACACACACACACACACACACACACAAACACACACACACAGAGAAAGAGAGAGAGAAGCACAGACGTTGCAAGAGACACAGGATGTGGAGACCTCCAATCTGCAGTGATTGTCAAATCATCCAGAGAGCGGAACGTTGCAAAAGAGAAGACAACTCGACAGGCGTACCTGCATGCGCTCCACGGTGTCCACTGAGATGACCGACTTCCGGTCAATCACTTGACCTTGTTCTCTCTCATCTCTTACTTCCCACCCTTGTCCACCATTTCCCACATCATTCCTCTGACCCGTCTCGAATTCCCTTCCCTCACCCCCCTCCCCTCCAGAACCTTCAACCCAGTCTAATGCCATCTCAAGCGCACGCTTCTGTCTTCTGTGAGGAGTGATCACAGCCACAGTCTCCCTCTCTGCCCCTTGCTCTTCCTCTTTCTCCTCAGAATTCGACAGAGAACCGACAGCAGGTCCACAAATCCCTCCTGACACACCGGCAGCGTTCACATCCCCGCGCCCCTCTGTCGAACACCCCACCCCCTCATCCCATCCCCCTGCCTCCCCCATGTGCTTCTGCTTACAGTGCTTCTGCATGCAGAGACCCGCAGGGAGACCTGAGGCAGTCACAAGTCTCTTGAAAATTTCCGTCTCCACCTCATTCTCCTTATGGGCGCCCTCACCGGAATGGACTAGGAGGGAGAGGACCCCGACCCCCTCTCCCTCTTCCCCCTGACCCCATGCGAGACTGAACAAATCTCTCAAACCCCCACCCACCGACGGAGACACGCGAGCCTTTTCACTGCGCCCCTGACCCGGACCCCCCTGCAGAGAAATGCCATCCAGCTGATAGGCCGGAGAGACCAGCCAACGAAGAACTCGAGGGAGCCGCAGCGTCACTGACAGAGCCACGTGACGTGCTGCAAGGACCCCCCCTTCTGGCTGATCATGCTCACCGCTCTGGAGGCTCAGAGACTCCCTCACGTACTCATACGCACTCAGGAAAGCTCTGTGGTGTGTGAGAGAGGGGCGAATTTCGGTCTCCAATCCCTCCGGAGTGATGTTCCTGAGCTGTCTGTGGTCCCCTCCCAAGAAGATCTTCATGTTGGTTTTGGACTGCAGGTCTTGTGATATCATCTCTTTGAGTACTGCGCTTGAGGCCCCACCCCCTTTCTGAGCTGCCCTCTGAGGCAGAGACCAGAGAGCCAGGAGGTGGCTGAAAGGGGCCATGGAGGCTTCATCAAGGAAGAGGGCCTCCGCGTCTCTCAGCCTGTCCCTCACGGCCGCTGAAGAGCTCCAGGTCGTCTCCTTGAGGAGGGCAGTCACGGTGCCGCACACAAGGAGGACGGAGGCACTTCTGCAAAAACAATCAGAGAAACAATACATGAATGTGTGTTCACCGCACACAAGTGTTGTTCTTGCCAGGTGAGAGCCAAAAAACCCAATCAAGACCGCACTGGCGTCATGCGAACAGCAGGAGAGTACTTGTCCATGTGACTGGACGAAAACAACAATCCCTCGAATTCCCTCCAGGGACCGAATCTAGAAAGAAAGACAGTTTGTCAAATCGAACCGTAGACGGATGGACGAATGGAAGGGTAGGGATTTCAAAACAAATTTGAGACAGAAATGCGTCTTCTGCACCAGGCGTGAGAAAAGAGTGTTCTAAACACTGGTACAAACGCTCTTGACAATGAGATGATCGTATATATTTGCAAACACACGATACAACGCGACTGACGAAGGTGCTTTGCCGACGACATCAAAAATTTTCACCCCCTCGATTGCCCCCCCCTCCCCCCCCTTTCCCTCCCGAGCCCCAACTCGGACGATTGCCATCTCCAGAGGGCCAGACCTCCCAATACCCCCGTTCTTTCCTTGCTTTCCTCTGTTATCCGACACTCTTCCATCGCCCCCCTTCGCCTCAGAAGCGACGGAGAACCACTCACACGACTCAACGGCTCTCTTGACCACTCGCGCCATCAGAACATCTACTGCTGCGTGTGTGGGCCCGGAGAGCAGCACAGTACAGGGCTTCTCTTTCCCTTTTCTCTCAAGAAGGTACTCCAACAGACTGACTGCCATGGTCTCTGTCTTTCCTGTTCCTGGAGGGCCATGAAGCAGCAGCAGCTCTGTGCGGGGGTCTGCAAAAGCCTCCACTGCCCTCCGTTGGTCGGGAAGGAGACGCAACAGGTGGGCGCGCTTTGCTTTCGGCTGGCTCGAAGGCCCACCCGAAGCAGCGGAGGAGAAGTGAGCAGGTGCTTCTGCAGACTTTACCCCAGGGTTGAGAGACGGAGAGGGGGTTGAAAAAAGGGCAGACGACTGCAGCCTCCCACCTTCTTCTCTTCCTGGGCCGACTTCCAAGGACCCCCCATTTTCTCTTCTGCCGTTTGACAACACCCTCTCCCCATTCATTGATCCATTTGCCAACTCTCTTTCTCGTGACTCTCTGTGCAATGGTTTAAGGCAGCCTAGAAAACCTCCTTTGTGTCCAGTCGCTCCTTCTGTCTCTCCCTCCTTGTCGATCAAGGCACTCACCTCCTTCAATCGTGTCACCACCTGCCGCGCCACCCACCCGCTCACATTGGGGCTTGGACACACAACAAGCCGAGCGCCACCTGTCCCCGATCGGAACACTTTCGACACCGTCAACCCCTCCGGATTTCCCACCATCCCTGCATTCTCCCCCCCGGACAAATCAGGTCGGACCATGAAGTCATGACCTAGGAACACCACAACTTTTCCTCTTTGTTCACTGAAACCGAACTGCACCACTGTCGCATTTACACTTCCTTTTAAGAGAGCGTCACGGGAGAGAGGGGCAGACAGATCAAAGGGGGCTGGCACAAGTCTGACTGACGATGCGTTCTCAATGCCAAAGAAACTCTGTACTCGCTCCTTCGGCCATCTCACCGAAGATCTGAATGCCACAGAAGGCAAAATAACTCCTGCTTCAGCCTCACTCCATGCATACTCTTTCCCCCCTTTTCTGGGCCTAGAGACATCTTTCAAATCTTCAATCACCATCACTTGACCGTTCTCTGAAAGCTCATGAACCGACTCTGTTGTCAGATCCTCTACCCACCCACGCACTTCCCCTGCCCTCTGAAGAGCCGCCACCTCAAACACAGAGGAAACAAGTGGGCCCCGAAGTCTCCCGAGGCTCTTCACACCCTCCAGAAAAGGAAGGGAGACAGAGAGCAGACAAATGTCGGAAGACACTCTTTCATGTGGCAATCCCCCCCACTGTCCTTTCATCCCGCAACTTTCGATCCGACTTACGTTCGATTTGCAAATCATTTCAACTCTGCGCATTCCGTCTGCGACCCACGCAAGAGCCTGTGCCATTCTTTTCAACAGATCAGGCACAAAAGGACCAGCAGCGGTGTAGGCAGCCAGTCTGCTCGCATGTTTCCCTTGCGGCAATGCATTCCAGTACGCATACAAATAGGCAGGAGGAATAGCAGAAGAGGCGGGCATGGGTTTGACCTGTCTCTCTATCCGATCACCCTTCTCCCCTTTTTCCTTTTCAAAAACGTCAAACAGGTCAGTCCGAAAGAGAACGTCCAGATTCACACACATCTCTTTCTCGTCTCCACTTTTCTCTCCTTCCTCTGACTGAACATCCCAACAGAAGACCCCAAACCCGCCCCCCCACCTCAAACGAGACGCTACAACCAAATGCGAACCGTGCCATTTCCGATCGAATCTTTTCATCTCATTCTCTAGAGAGCTCACACACAGCGCCTCTCCAGGCAGGCCATCCCTGCGTGAGAGGATCCAGACCAACCACGCGACCCCGTCTGCTCCCACTGCCTGAGCACGATCAAGCACAAATCTCACGTCGCTCTCCGAATGCACACTCACGTGCAGGTACACGTTTCCTGCACCTCCCACCGAACCTGCCCCACAGACCTGTGTTCCCTTCACCTTCAAAGTTTCAAAAAGGGTGGATGCAAAGCCCTCCATACAGCTTCTCTCCTTCTCATTCGCGCCCTCAATTTCTCCCTCGGGGCTCAGACGATCATCCAACGACACAAACGGACCCTCAGCCATCTTCACCACACACACAGGCTCTCTATCGTTCCACCCAGCACGGACACATGCAGACAGACCCGCCAGTCTGTTTGACACACCATCCCGAGAAACATATAGAAAAATGTGCAAAAAAGGGAAAGACGAACCGACAGGCAGCCCACTCAACTGATGCCCCCCCCCTCTTCTCAGAATCGCGTCCCCCCTTTCTTCTTCTCTTTCCACTCTCTTCTGCCGCCCCCGGCAAACGATTGCCGCCGTATGCAGGGTCTCTAGCCGACTCGGACGGATGCCTGCCGGGTCCCCCCCTTTCTGATTGACGAGTCTCACAAGGGACTCTACAGACGGAACGGAGGAGAGGTCCTCTATGTCTCTGATCTTCCCCCTTTCCCGCAGCACTGCTGCCTCTGCAGGACTGCAGCCGACCAAAGAGAGGTCACCCTCCTGGGCGGCCCCACTCCAGCACTGACTGGAAAACTCACACGACGCACAGTGCGAGCCCATGAGCCTGACGGGAGGGGAAGCTGAGGGTGCCGCACTTTCCCCTAAAGGTTGCAGGTCAAAGGGGAGACGGCTGCAGAGGTCTTCAATCACTTTGCCCGTAAGGAGACGGCGCTGCACAGTAGGGGAGAGGCACAGGGGAGAGCAGCGGCGCCTTCAAACGATAAGAGAAAATGGCGGGTGCGCGGGAAGGAGCAAGAGGAAGAAATATCGACGAAATAACAAAGAACACAATCATGCCTGTGAGAATTCTTGGGCTAAAGACAACAATACAAGCACTGGGATTTGTTACAGGAAAGCATGGCTGAGCCAATTCAGAAACAGGAAGACCGATCTGTGGTGAGGGTAGATTGAAGGAAGAGGTCAGACGCTTCGACAGTAGGCAAGGAACTTGAGAGAGCGAAAATCACGAACGCAAAAGATCTCACATACCGAAGAAGGACAAACTTGACACAAAACACACAGACAGACAGACAGACAGACAGACGAACAGACCTCTTCCAGGGGAATTTCCTTGCAGATGTCAACGAGGGGCCTTCCCAGCAAGGAAGGAAGGACGTTGCGTGTCTTGAGGATGCTCTCAACCTTTATTTTTGTCTGATCGAGAGACGCGAAGAGCCCTTTCCCATCCTCCATCTGTCTCATGAGGAGAAACCTGTAGATAGCGAGTTGGAGGAGGTGGGGCCGTCTCACAGACTTTGCAGACTTACACTCGATGATCCGCATTGTGGTCTCCTTCCCGTTGTCCATAACCAACAGGAAGTCAATTCGGCCCTTCAGTTTACACTCCCCGATTTGCCCTTCAATGGGGACCTCTGCTCCGAATCTCTTGGCACACTGTCGCTGGCTCTTCTGCAGGAGTGCATCCGGCTTCACGTGTCTGAAACCAGATGCTTTGAGGGCGCTCTTGACGCTCTCCTCCATCCTGCGACCCGAAGCCTCGAGTGCGAAGTCTATTGGATTCGAGGGGGCAGAACCCGACCCCGGGGCACCCTCTGCGTCGGGGGGCGTCTCGGCATCTTCACTGCCTGTGCCGTTGCGCAGATAGTTTGCGAACGTCTGGCACGAGTGCAGTTCCCCGACAAACTTGGCAGCTTTGGTCGGAGACACAAACATCTCTTGTGATCAGTCCAGTCCACAACAAAGAATCAAGCAACTGTTGTTCAGCCAGAACGAGTTGGAAAAAGAGATAAAGCACCACTCCAGTTCAGAAGGCAACCGTGGAGTTTTAGCGACCAACAGGTGTCATGAATGAACATCGATCTGTTGTGAATGAAAGAGACCGACTAGGCCCGACTGTGAAACAGGATGAAACAGGATGTTTCATGATGATTGCATGCATGGCCCCGGAAAGCGAAGCGGGGGGCACTTAGAAAACAGAAATACCCCAGCCCACGTGGCCCCGGAAAGCGAAGCGGGGGGCACTTAGAAAACAGAAATACCCCAGCCCACGTGCACGCTGTCTTTCGGCAAAAACCCTGCCCCGAAAGGCTGAATGTGCGCCAAATGTGCGTGCGTAGCCCCGGAAAGCGAAGCGGGGGGCACTTAGAAAACAGAAATACCCTAGCCCACGTGCATGCTGTCTTTCGGCAAAAACCCTGCCCCGAAAGGCTGAATGTGCACCAAATGTGTGTGCGTCAGGTATCTTTCACCAAAAAAAGGCCCTGGAAAGATCCTGCCCCAAATGGTCCAGAAAAGCGTGCATGAAACTGCGTCATCATGCATGCGTGCGTCAGTGGCCCCAGAAAGTGACAAGCTACATCCCCAGGCTTTTTTCCTAGGGGAAAAGGAGTTCTACGGGACCTCCCTGAACCTAATGTCCACTTGAAAAAAAAATATCAAGATCGTCCGCGCCTGCGGCGTGGCCAATCAAGTCTATCCAAATTTGCGGCCTAGCAAATCTCATTCAAAGAATATAAAAAAAAATTAAAAAATAATAACGTATAAATTAGTATAAATAAATCGATATATTGCCTTTAAAATACTATTCATGCCTAGGTTTTGTACATATCATCATATATAATCATACAATATCAATATTACATCCTAAATTACATCATACATAGCTTGATGCCAGTATATGGTCATATATAACATCTCTATTCATTCATCTTCTGAATCAGAATCAGCAAGATTGCTCAACCTGCAGATTTTATGGGATGGTGAGCACGCACTCTGAGACTACGCGCTTAATAAAGAGCAAGCCTCTTTTGTTGCTTTTGTCTCTCTGCCTCTCTCTGCTGGGCCTCACTCTCTCTGCCTCTTAGCTGTCAATGAGGGGGCATTCTTTCAAAAAACATGAGGGGGCATTCTTTCAATGAGGGCATTGTCTCTCTGCCTCTCTGAAAGTCCATCAATCTCGTCGATCTTTTTTTCTTCAGGGTTGTTTAGATACATTTGCACTTCGGGAGACGGGTACACACGTATGCAGTTGCGATTCTTTAGCATGCAGCTACATGCTGCCTTTTAAGACACCGCCCGCGCCTGTGGCGCGGGCGTTCAAGCCTATCTAAAAATGCGGCCCCACCATTCAAGTGGACATTAGGTTCAGGGAAGTATTCTACGGCTTTTCCCGCGGGGGCGGGGGGGGGTCGGCATGACTGCCTGATCGGCTGGCCAGCGTGCGTCAATCGTGAAGTTCTCATTTTTCTTACTTTCCGGGGCTGTTCGCAAGCTTGCTTGCATCAGATGCGTGCACGCTATCTTTCAGCAAAAACCCGGCCCCGAAAGGCTGAATGTGCACCAAATATGCGTGCGTCAGGTGGCCCCGGAAAGTGAAGCGGGGGGCACTTACAAAACAAAAATACAGGAGGATGGCCCCGGAAAGCGAAGCGGGGGGCACTTACAAAATAAAAATACAGGAGGATGGCCCTGGGAAGCAAAGCGGGGGACATTTAGAAAACAGAAATACCCCAGCCCACGTGTGTGCACGCTGTCTTTCGGCAAAAATCTGACGTAAGTAAGCTTGCAAACAGCCCCGGAAAGCAAGAAAATCAAATAAGAACTGCACGATTGACGCACGCCGGCCAGTCGACCGCGGGTGGTCACGCCAA
>JAHBMJ010001764.1:0-26521 GCA_018398765.1 Chromera velia
GTATTATAAAGTTCTTTCCTGCACGCTACAGCGTTTCGTTGCCGCAAATCTTCTCTGTTCAATTCACAGCAGGAGGGGAACCAGAGGGCCCTTCCAGCCTGAGTGCCTTCTCGGTAGGGAGGTCGCAGCGTTCTCCGGGTCTTTCGACTCGGAGGGCGCAAACTAAGCGATCCTTTTGTAATTGATTCTTTGTATACAAACAAGAAGGGAAAAAAAAGGGGGGGCAAGCGCATGAAAGGAAAGGAAGAAAAGAGGGTTGAGAAAATGAGGGGCAGATTAATGGGGGGGGTCTCTTTGAAGTTGTTCTCTGCCGTCAAAGGGTAGCCTTTGCCAAGGAGACAAACTTTTATAAAGTTTTTGCCCTGCCTCTCCCCTCTTTTCGTTGTTCTCCAAGTTCTACTCTACCGCCGCTTAAGAAATAAGCCGCAGTAAAAGTGATTAATGAGCAGTGTTCCTAGATTTAGAACAGATGGGACAAACCGGAACCTTTTGACAGACTAGGCTAGATCCGCCCCTCATACACGGGGACGCGGCATGCATAACAAAAACCTCAATCAAAAATTTCGGCTTGCATAACAAAAATTGCTTTGCAGTTTGCGCACCTGTATAAGAGAACGCACGAATTTTGAATCCGCTCGATCTTGCATGGAAGTTCTTAATTATCGCCTCTCCGATCTTATAATTGGAAGTTAATTGGATCGCGATCATACATGCATGCATGTATGCATCGACCTCATCCGGATCTTTACGGATCTTTATACCCCAATTAATATAGGGTCCGCGGGGGATCAGGCTCCCCCCCTTCTCNCCACCCACCCACCCACCCACAATATCACAATCACCCCAAGAAGGAAGTTTGTCTTCAAGCGCGGGCGGGTACGTGTACGTGAACGTTGTGTGTTGGTGTTTTTTTTGTATTTTGTTAGATTTTTGTATGAATTTTACAGTCCGATTGTCTTTTTCGTACCTTTTATGCTCTGTATAGGCTCTTCGGTGACTTACATGCATGCATACATACAGATATGTATGCAGATAAGTACATCGTTGGGGCTCGATTTGACAGGACCGTTAGCCGAGGAACGCGACAAACGACCAGACCTGTTCGCAACTTTGCCAAATGGGGACTCTGTTTTAGGGGATGTGGCTCTGATCCACCCGATCCAGGATACAACCCGCCTGCACAGAAACGCCAAAAAAGCAAAAGCTGCAGCTAAGGAGAAGGAGGGGAAGAAACACACCCACTATGATGATGCCTGCAGAGCAGTGGGCATTCATTTTGTCCCTTTGGTTTTTCAGACCTACGGAAGGCCTGGGGGAGAGACAGTGAGGTTCATGAAAGAGATAGTGAGACAGACTACAGAAAGGTTAGGGGAGATAAATGATGTGTCAGCACGTCAAAAAATTGCTGACAGGTGGTGAAAAACGTTGTCAGTAGTGGTTCAGAAAGCAGCAGCGTCTACAATCTTGGCATCTGTTCAGGCATTGCCAAGCCGCGGTGCACGCGGTACACAGGTCACGGAGATGCTCCTTGGGAGGGAGTTTTTGGCCTACGTGGGCCTTGCAGAGAAGAAAGAGTAAAGGAAGGGGGGGGGCCAGCAGGGGCGTTGGCAAAAGATTCTGAATTAAAAGAAAGAGAAAGACCATTTTGATGTTTAAGAGATAGAAAAGATATAAACAGAGAGAAGAGCCTGACAACATAGATAAACAAAGTATAGGTCATACGGATGTATACTAGCTTTGCCATTATCGAGCTTAGGATCACAGAGCCCTTTTGTTTGGACAACATACTCGTGTATAGAAAGTCTGTCAGTCTAAAGGTCTGAACTGAAACCTCCTGATGTTGATTTATCGATCTCAATCACTGCCAAGATGAAACAGAAATAAAATGCATGCAAAAATAAAATGCATGGAAACGCTTGCACGGCGGCGCAGTGGCGCGGGCCGATGGCGGCGTCGCTCGTGGTGGTGGCGACAGACCCACATGGCTTTACTCAATATCAGATTGAAGAAATATGACAAATTAAGGAGCCAAAAGCCGCTAAGCATGTAAAAGAATTTATGGATCTAAAGAAAAGGTTTAATAAAGAAATGTTGAGGAGAAACAAATGTTTTTAACTGGCTAAGGAACCCATTGAAGAAGAAGTCGGGGAAGGGAAAAGGAAGCCCACAACGCTCATCCATAAATAGGCAGAGTTGACCACGCGAACATACGGAGAATGAAAGGTATTAATTTTTTTCCATTGTGGAGTAGTATAAGCTAGGCGCGGCGGCCTAGTTCGAGAGGCTTGCGCTTGCAACAGATTTGCCGTAATAGATGGACAAGACCTATGCCTAGGCAAGATACATACTGGTCCGACAAAGGACCAGAGAGACACTAATTTAAACATGATGATTGAGGGTTTTTTCATGCATGCCGCATCCCCAAGCCCCTGCCCTTGAATTTTGTATGGTCAAAATGCATAAAATTTTGATGATAAAATTTTGAAGTTAGGCTTTGTACTAAGCAGGCTGTGCGGGTGCATGTCGGTAGGCATCGTGCTTGTGCACATGATGGCAATACTGACAGATCAATTCAACATCATCTGGGTGATTGGTATTAAAAACAGTATCGATCCACTGGTCTTCATTTCTATGCCCAATTTTTTTTTCTGTGATCTTTCCGAGGGAGAACTTCCGGTGGGTGCCCAGACGATAGTTGTTGTGATGCATATCATACGGGTTGCGCCCACCAGGAAGATCGGGAAGGCCAGAAGCACCACAACGCTCACAACAATTTCCAAAAATAGTTCGAATTTCTGTCTGTTTTGATTGCTTTGTTAGCCTGCTTAATGGTCCAGCCGTGCACATACTTCCAATTTTTTTGAATGATAAGAGGTCTGATCCTTTGCTGGAACAGCTGTTTGCAATGAGCGGCTGAAGTGAAAATAGCGACTGATTAAGGCGGGCAGGGCACCATTTTCTTTATTCTATAGCGGCGGGAACCAGGGGCAGGCGCGGTAAAAAGATGTCTCCCTGCCGGTTATTCGGTTTTTCGAAGGAAAAAAAAAAGTCGCGAGACGCCCCCCTTCATAGTGGCCGCGGAGACGGCTTGGGCCGCGCACGGCTAGGTTGTTAGACCATAAATTACGCTTTTTTTTGCGTCGTTTTCGCGCGCACCGCGCGCGTGACAATACCCTTATAAGGCAAAATCAATAGGGATCTACCTTTTTCAAAAAAAAAAAAAAAAAAAAAAAAAAAAAAGGATCAATACAGCGCTACAGTCAAATCGTGCGTACAAAATTCAAGGGCAGGGGCTTATATATCATATGAGAGGCGAATCTAAAGAGATCAGATCAATTTAAAGAGATAAGTACATGCGGACCCTATATATATTGATTGGGGTATAATGGACCCCTCATCCATGCATGCATACATGCATCATGCAGCAGATATATCGATATACGTGCATGCACTGCAAATATGCATGGCGCAATTGAACTTTATATTGAAGCCGTACAGGACACCTGGTGAGGTCATCTGATCTTAATTGTGTCGGTGTGCCAGCAAAGAACACAACACAGCAACAGGCAGAAGAGGCAGCCCCTTTTGTATTTCTGATGTACACAAGAAGGACAGAATAGAGTCGGACAAGACTGCTTTGTTTTCATCAGCTTCCTGTCTGTCTCTTCTCTATATACGTAAATGTGCGGTGCATTCATTTGATTCCTCGTTCACACGCAGAACATCTGACTACTTACCATTTCTCTTGAGAGAAAAAATCTTTCTCAATTGCAAACCTCGGATCATGAGCCATAGATTGAGGGAGCACCAAACAGCCTCAAGGGACGGCCTCAGAAGGCCCACAGGGACGCTCCCAAGGGATCCAAAGGAGGCCCCCAAAAACTTGCTGGACCACGCCTTAGAGACCATGGTAAGAGAAGCAGGGGGACCCCAGGGATCTAATAAAGGACTTCGGGAGGGAGAGGGAGCGGAAGGGATGACAAAAAGATCCGAAGCAGCAGATCCTCATCAACCCATGTGCTCTGGACGGACTAATGGTACCCGTTTGATTTCAAATGAGAACCCACAAAGTCAGAATCCAAGCTCCCACCAAGCCGCGCGCGCTCTTTCTCCTCCAGAGCCCGCCACGGCATCCGCAGCGACGCGTGTCGGAAGGGAAGGAGAGAGAGATGGAGCCCCCCCCACAAGCGGTCTCAATCAGAACCGACGTACGACTCAGCAGCTGAGGGAAAGAGAGACAAATCTCCGGCCTCAGGACCGTCTACCACGAAAGGGCACTCGTGTTCCGCCAGCAGTCTCGTCTACGCCCCAGCGGAGTGCAAGCAAGCAGCCAACTTCCTCAGCTGCAGTTGCAGGAGGGGGGAGACAGGGGACCCGTCTTTCCACCGACCGCCCGAGCCCGGGGGAAAGAGAAGGGCAAGAGAACAGCGGGGGGAATCTGAAGCAGGGAGCGTGTGGGGTAGGGACGGGGCAAGAGGGAGATACGGTACGGTTGAAGGGCAAAGCAGCAAAGATGATCAGTGGGGAGGCAGAGAGTTTTAAGGAGATTATGAAAGTGAAGCAGCTAGAGAATAGAGAAGAAAATTGTGAAACAATCTCATGGAAGAGCGCGCAGGACGAGAGCAAAAGACGGTTGGAAGAACTCTTGAAGTGGCGGCATTCGGAAGAAAAACCGGGAAGGGAGTGGCTGGAGGAGATGAGGGGGAGGTTGACCACCTTTCAAACAGATTTTCCGCACATGTGGGAAGCCTTCGAGGCGAAATATTGGGTGGGTGGGCAGGTTCCGATTCGGCACTTCTTTCTTGAATTGCAGTTGAATTTGTACACTGTGCGCACATTCGATTGGTCTTTTTTCTTCAGTAGCGTTTTCGAAATCAAACTGGGAGGGCGCGCTCTCTTTCTTCTGGATGGAGTGCGGCCGGCACCGGTGGAATGAATCGGGATCCTTGCACGTCCTTGGTGTTACTTTCTTTCTTTCCTTGTTTGTGCTCTGCTTGATTTGTTGGAGCGATTCATTTGTGTGTCCTGTTGCTAATTTTAGCCTTCGTCTAATCACGCAGTTCACCGCGTTTCTGTTTGCGTTTGAGGTTCCCTCGGTGCTGTTCTGCACTGCCTTCTTCTTTTCCCTCCCCTCTCCCCGTATGTGTCCATATACAAACAGGTGGAATTCTTTTCGAACAACACCGACGGAATGAGTGCGGCAATCGACGCGATGATGAACCTGCTGTTCATGCCCACGAGCGACGTGAAGCCTCACGGAAGAAGCTTCAAACTCCACGAACTCAGATTCGCTAACAGAGAGCTCCAGTGGAAGAAGGCGGAGCTCTCCAAGAAACTCGGGGAGCAGCCCGACAGATACCTCAGATACCTCTGCCTGGCAGCCAACTGCACATTCAGAGGAACATGTCAGTCCGTTCGTGACTTTTTCTCTCTGCACGTCTGTTTCTTTCGCAGCCAGTCGTGTCTGTGCGTGTGTGCCTTCCTGCTGTCTGTCTGTGTGTCTTTCTCTTCCAATTTTCATTAGTTCCTTTTCCTGCGTGCACGAAGGGGAAGCGTAAGCAAAGTTCGTCTGTCTGACATGTTCTTCCAAGAAAAGGCAGGCAGGCAGGCAGGCAGGCAGGCAGGGACGCAGAAGAAGGATAGGTAGGAAGGAAGCAGAAGAGAGAAGGGAAGAAGCAAACGACCCCCGGAACCCTGTCTGCACAAACAAACAAGAGCCTCCCATCTCTGCAGCAAATGCCGGACCTTCTTTTGTCGTCTCCCCCCCTGTCGACGACACCATCTCCCGCGAGTGGGGTACTGCAATCCTCCACGTGCAGGCCGTCATAGACCTCGCCAAGTTTGTATACAGACAAGTGGGTCCTCGTCTGGTGATATGATGAGTGCATTCAGAGCTTTGCACGGCTTGCAATCGGGATGCAACTTGGGTGGTGCTCCCCGGGTGGCGTGCTCAGGCTTTCAGGAAGCACCATAGACCTTGTCATTTGTGTGGCTGATTACTTGATGCGTTTGTAACAGAAATGCGGGGGGAAAAGCGAATGGCTCGTCTCCTTTTGTCTTCCAGCATCCTCAAAACATATGATTCTCTCTTTTGCATTTCTTGCTGTCTCTCTCCTGGGTAGCTGCCCTTCTGTGTGCCTATATGTACGCCTGACTGCTTGTTTGCCTGGGTTCTTGGCTGCCCTCCAAGCTTGCTGCCTGCTTACTCACCCACTCACGACGTTTTTCCACATTGTTTCCTACGTGTCGCCTGTTCGGCTGTCGGTCGGAGGCTTCTCTTCCCTCCTTCCTGATATTCATCTAGAGGATCTGAAAATGGCCCCCACCATCTGTCGTGACAGCCGCATGCCATGTGATCTTTCTGTCTTCGATCCTTGTTGCCTGGCTGCCTGTTTGTCTGTCTGTCTGTCTGTCTGTGTGTCTGCGTGCAGAACGAGTTTTCTCTTTCTCTAGAGGCCTACCTGGAAGCTGTGAGGAGATCTCCGAACAACCTGGAGGCCTTGGATGGGGCTGCCGGTGTGGCCATGTCGGTCTGCCCGCTCTTTCTTTTTTCTATCTTGAGTCCTGAGGAGGGAGCGGGAAACATAGCTGCTTCTGCTCTTTGCAAGGAGAGGGCTGCCTTGCTTGCATACAATCACCAAGACCTACCGGCAACGAATACTGCCATTCCTGACACAGGCTCTTTGCCGTGCACGTGTCTGGTCACACACACACACACACACACACACTCACACACACACACACACACACACACACACTCACACACACACACACACACGCACACACACACACATTTGTGTTGTTCTCCGAAGGGGCGTGCGTGAAAAGATGACTCGACCGACCACTCTGCTTCAACAAACACGCTTCTGTTTGAGAATATAAAGCCAGGATGTGGGAGTGAATTTGTTCATGCGTAAAATTGCACCCGAGTTTAGAAAGAGGTGCATGAAAGTTTTGGGAGCGCAGCCGAATTACAGACAGACAGACAGAGAGGACGATTCAAGTCATCTATCCAAGTGCACGACTCTCTTCCAAATCCGTTTATGTTGCGGGCTTAATGGATGGACAGACCGACGGACGGATGGATGGATGCATGGATGGATGGATGGATACATGGATGGATACATGGATGGATGGATGGATGGATAGATGGATGGATGGATGGACGCAGGGAGCTCCACATGCAAGAGAAGAACAAACCGCGAGAGATGGCCACCAAGAGAACGCGGGGGCAGGTGACAGCTGGGTCTCAACAGAAGACAGACAAGACGACCGGCTCTGCAGGGCCCTCTGCGGAGGTTCCGACTGTCTCTGTGACGTTGCATGACTCTAGAGGAACAGGGGTGGACAGGGAAAGAGCAAAAATGACGGCTGAGGGGGCCGCTGGAGATGAGACTTACTTTGCCCGCCTTGCTTTGCAATACAGACAGAAGTGCTTGGAGGTTGATCCGACAAGTGAGCTTGGTGATCTCCTTTCTTTTCGTCTTGCTTTTTTTTTTTTTGCTTTCGTTCTGTGTGGTCGTCTGGCCGTCTTCTGTCTGTGTGTTTATCGTTTCTGTTTGAGGTGATACAATGACACCGATATGCGGCAGCTCACCAGGCTTTTTATGGGCTTTTGTGTATTGCAAGTGGAAAATGTTGCTGATCAATGTCTCTCTCTCCCACTCACGAAAATCCAAGTCCCCCGCTATGGAGCATAATCTTTTTTCTGGAGCGAGCAAATGACAAAGGAGAACGTGTGTTGATGTTCATATCACCATTCTTTTTTGTTTTTTACTATTTCCTTCTGGTTCCATTTGTGCCTTGAGTCTCGGTTTGGACTGCAGGTGTCCGAGAGGCACGCAAGATGATCGAGCTCCGCGACTGGCTCGGTCACAAAAACTCTAGGGAGGAGGCGGCGGTGCACTGCGCCCAGGTGATGCGAGAGGAGTGGGTGGAGATGACCAGAGAGGCACAGGAAATCGCAAAGAAGGTCCGTCTGTCCACACAATGAAGATAGTACGATTCTGCGCTGCCGCTCCTTAAGTATCGTTTTGACGAATGAAGTCTTTTTCAAATATTTATCCTTCGTCTGTTCCCGTTTTGCTCGGGTTCCGTGCAGATTTTGGGACTCGATCCGGAAAGTGCTTCGGAAAGAAGAGGCGCCCTGCTCGGAAAAACGAAGCGGGCTGCATGGTGCGAACTTCTGAAGGCCTGCAACTTGACATTTCCGATTCTTCTGGAGCTTGAGAAGATCTCTCTTCTTGATGCCCTCCTTTCACCTCTGTCCATTCAGAGCTTATCGGTACTCGTCCCCCCACGTACCAACGCTTCAAAATGCACACAAGTGGCTCATTACAGGTACAGGTGGATGCAGAAGGCAGGTAGAAAGGAAGAGGAGCTGCTCCAGTGGACAAAAGAGGTCAGTCAGTCAGGTTGAAGAGAAACAAGCACGGCATGGTGTTCGCTTTCATGTACCAATGCGAGGGGACTGCCAATGAGAGAGAGTGTCGTAGGAGGATGGCAACGTAAGGAGAACAAGGAAAAAGAACAGGGAAAAAGGAGAAAATGGAAAACTGTCTGGTAACTCATTCAGTTCTAAGTTGCTCTAGTCAAATGACGCACCACTCTCTTCATCTCCTGTATCAACTTTCTACAGGGTGTTTGCCAGACGGTCACGTGAGAGAAAAAGTCTATCTCCGGTGAAATGCTTCCGCAGTTTGACGCTCTGTTTGCATGAGTAGCTAGAGGGGTGGGAATTTTCTTGAGCTTCCGCCTGCATCCGCGTTGAAGGTGCTGTGGTGCTTTCTTATTCTGTGCGCCTTTGGGATTCAAGGAAATTTGAAAATGATTGAGAGCGGGCATGCTTATGGGCTTTTCTCGCTCTTCCCTTCGTGCAGGTGAGGGACTTGTTCGTCTCCAAAGGCTGCACTGTTCCGCAATGGGCGCAATCCTGCAAGGACGCAGAGAAGAAAGCAGCAGAGACAGAGGCGCAGACATCGAAAGAAAAAGTCAAAGAAAGCGGGGTCAAGACGAAGAGCGCACACACAGCAAAGTCAGCAAGCAACAATGTCGAGCGGGTAGACAGATTGCAATAATGAGGTAGAACTTCTTCACACACTGTTACAAATTCTTTCCATTGCCTTGCTATTTCATTTTGTGCTGTTGCTTTTTTCGTCTGACGGGTTTTTCTTCCTCCTGTTCCTCTTTCAGATTCTATTTTGGGACAGACAAATAGACACATGCAACGCTCCATCTCTACATATTAATATTGACAAGTACTCCCTAACTGTCTCTTCTCTCTCCCACACGCACACCTCTCTGCAATTGCAGGAAGTCTTCTGCGGAAGACGAAAAGTCAAGACAACCGCAGACCGCAAAGAGGCGCTCCCCCCCTCCAGCAGGGATGAAAGCCCCTGAGAAAAACAGAAAATCTCCGTCTCCATCTCCCCAAAGAGCTCCTCAAACCTCTCCACAGACCCCTGCTGCTGCCAGCGGACACCGAACCACCTGTCCCTCACCACCCCAACCCCCCGCACAGGCATCCGAGAACCGACAACCACAACAACCGCCATCTTCTGACTCTCTCTCCTCGCTTGAACAACGTCAAATTCCTCCACCATCCGCTCTCCCCCTCTCTCCACGATTCATTCAACAACAGGTGCCCTTCCCCGCACAACGCCCCCATGCACCCACCCACATCCCGCCCCCCATGCAGGTGCAGATGCAGATGACTCTAATGGGCCCACGACCATGTGCCGTCTCTCCACCAATGCAACCACCCACAAACCCTCTGAGCCCCCCCATGTCATTTGCACCCGCTCCTAGAGGTCCCCCCCCCAACCCCCACATGTGGCCCTACCCTCCAGGCATGCACCCCATGCACCCTCCAGCCTTCTCTCCCCAAATGCCCCCTCACTCCCACTACCAACAACAGATGCAGCAACACCAACAGAGCCCCCACGTTCACGGCGGCTTCTTTGGACACAGACCCCAGTCACCATGGGCCCAAGTGCCCGGACACAACCCCGCCCTTCGACGCCAGGCAATGCAACCACAACCCTCACAGCAACATCAAGAACCGCAAATGGAAAAACCCGTCCAAGCAACCGTATCATCTCAAAAACAAGAACAGGACAAAGACCTAGACGAGGGTAACCGACCTCTCCCACACGCCCCCCCCGTCCCCGTTCCCAAAACATCCTCCTTCCATTTCCATTTCCAGGACAATAGACGACGCGCCTCGCCTCCCCATGCTAACGTCATCGCGCAACAGCAACAACAGGATCTCCCTAGACACCCGGCACGGTCCTCCTCTCCCTACGCTCCTGTTCCGATCTCAGAGCCCATTTCTTCTCTTTCACCCCCACACAAACCTTCTCACCAAGATCCGAGATCTGACCTGTCCCCTCCACATCAACGTCAATGGATCGCTGCCCGTCACAGCCCTCCTCCACAAGAAGCAGAGCACGACAGACGCCAATGGCTCGCACCCCCCCAATCCCTCAGCCCACCGTCCCATCCACCTCTCAACATTGCGAGAGGGTCCCCTCACCGCCCCTACGCAAGCCCTGTGCACCCACAAAGCCCCCCTGCTGGTTACGCAATGCCCTCCCACGCACGACAGCCCGATGCCGCTGCCAGTCCGAAGCCCTTCGGACAATACCCCCAAAGGCTCAGTCCTCCACTGCCGTTCTCACCACGCCCCCCCATATCTCCCCCACCAAACGAGGGAGTTTTGGAAAAGGGCGTCCAAAGGAATCGCCAGAGTATACCCTTCCAGTCTCCTCCCAATCACAACATATGGCCACAACCCACATCACCCCCTCCTGCAGTAGAAGCCCCAGCCGCTGCCATTGTAGAGGCCGCCGCACCACGCGCAGCTTCCCCTGTCTTAGTTCGCCCCGACATTGAGCTGGATGACGAAGAGCAGATCAAAACGGCGGATCTCTGGTACGACCAGAGACTGGGGGCAGGAGGCTTTGGCGCCGTCTTCAAGGGAGCTTTGAAGGGCAAACTCGTTGCGATCAAGAAGCTGCACCTGGACATAGGTGCAGGTCCCTCGACAAAGGAAGAAGACTTAAACCGGGTGATGCACGAACTGAAAGTCGAAGTTTCTTCGTTAAGAAAGTTGAGACACAAGAGGCTGGTCAAATTCGTTGGGGCATGTCTGGATTCTCCTCACATCTGCATCGTCACCGAGCTCTGTGAGGGAGGGTCTTTGCACGACGTTCTGCACGTGAGGAGAATGCGGCTGAGCTGGTTACAGGCGTGTCGCATCGGCCGTCACATGGCAGAGGGCGTGGAGTATCTCCACAGCAGGACCCCCGTGGTTGTGCATCGGGACATGAAGGCAATGAACGTTGTGGTCAGTCTGTCAGTCTGTCTGTCAGTCAGTCTGTCTGTCAGTCTGTCAGTTGGTTGGTTGGTCTGTCTGTCTGCCTCTCAATTTGAATCAAAAGAGAGGCGGACCTTCTGTTGCCAAAAAAATGCGATGCATTACCGAAACCATGCAAGCAAAATGGCTGCAGCTTCTTCTGTCTGGATGTTGGACAGTTGAGCTCTTCTTTTCGTTTCGACTGGTTGTGAAAGGAACATCATGCATGGGCAGTGTTTCTTCTCACTGCCCTTCTTTCGTTGTTGCATGTCAATCTCTATGGACGCATCTTCATTTGTCAGAAGGCTCGGCGAGGTAAACTCAATCGTTTGGATTTTAGAAAGGGTGTGCTATCCCCCGTCCCTCCCCCCACTTGTCCGTCTCCGTCAAAATATTGATCGAAAAAGGCAAAAAAGTGTTTCGCTCACATGATTCCACTTGATTCTCCTCCTCATGCCAACAGCTCGACCTGAGCCTGGGGGCAAAACTCTGCGACTTCGGATTGACGCACGCCATGGAGAAGACACACATCTCGAGACAAGACGCAGCACCTGGTGAGTCAGCCACTGGGTGCTCAGTCAGTAAGCCACTCGACAAAAAGATAGACGGAAAACAAAAACTCTCTTATGCGCTCTCTCTATCTCTTCGCCCGCTTTTGCCGTTCTTCTCAACCCTCCATTTGAGCGAGGAGCGATCCTCATTTTTCCTCAGGGTGCTTTTCCCTTTCTTTTCTTTTCTTTTCTTTTGTCGTCCTCGTATTGCCCCCCCACGAGTAGGCCCTATCCTCTCCCCCTTAATTCCTGCTTATCTATCTGTACGCCTTTTTTTTCTGTCTTAATTGCCCTGCATCCTCCTCCACTCCCCTTCTCTCTCCCGCAGGCGGCTCTCCGCGCTACATGGCCCCCGAACTCTGGGAAGCCGGCAGTCGCCTGACGGAGAAGGTCGACATTTGGGCTCTTGGGTGCATTCTCATTGAGACTTTTGGAGGTCTGTCTTAATTGTCTTCCCCTTTCTCTCTTCCTTTCTTTGTGGAAAAACGCCTTCCCAGTGAAACTGCGTATGCTGTTTCCCCGCCCCGGTTCGTAAGACCGGGATAGAAGGGAAAGGGCATGGTCAAAGCACTTCAGGAACACACCGTAAGCGGTAGTATTCCCGACTGACCAAGTGATATCTTGGAAAGCAGTGAATTCCAGACTTCTTTCAAGTGGCTCCTTTTTTTTCTGAAAGGGTGGAAGAAAACCCCTTCGCTGCAGGCTTTGATTTTTCTGTCTGCACTGCCGCACGAATGATAACGTTCAACTTCTGTGCCGTGTTCAAGCAAGTAATGGTCCATTACCACTCACCCTTTTGATGCTATCCGCCTTATCCTTTGCAGGTCCCATGCCTTATTCGGATTGCCAACAGATTCAGCAGATCATGACGAAGATCTGTATGAAAAAGGAGGTCGGAAGCGAAATCAATGTCCTTTGACTTTCTGTACATAGTTGTTCATTGAGAAGAAAGGATGGGGCAGGAAGGCGGTGAATCCGTCCGATCTTTCTTCAGCAATCTTCGTCCTATCCTCAGCTGATTTCTACCTCTTGCTCACCCTCGGTGTCTGACAGTCTGGTCGTGAGGAATCGGCATGCAATTAAGGATGCATGTGTCTATCTATGATCCCTGGCCACTTTTGAGCTGTCATGCCCAATGTGTTTCTGCCTGCCTCTCTATCTGATCTTGGTCGTCCAATATACGTCCAGTTTACTGCCCTACCGCTGCTCCGTTTTTCTCCTCTTGCTTCTCTTGTTCAGCTCCGGCTCAGCTGCTGGGCAGAGCTTCTTTAGTTTGTTTCTTTCCTCCCTCAGGCTCTTGCACGAGTCGCCTTCTCCCCTAGTGTGGAGAATAACGCTTGGGCTGTGTGCGAATTTGAACGAATCTCCCCACCCACCCCACCCCTTCTCTCTCTGTCTCTCTCTATAAATCTCCCTTTCTATCTATCCATCTATCTGTGTGCGTGTATGTGTGTGTCTGTATTGACATACGTACTGTAACATGCGCTTCGATGTTTGTGCTGTGCAGGCTCCGAGGATTCCCCCGTCCCTTCCACCGTCGCTGAGCCAGATGATTTCTGCCTGCCTGAGTTTCGACCCAGCCAGCCGCCCCACTGCGTCCGCTGTGCTGAAACGTCTGGAGCAGCTGGAAAATTCACCCTCACCTCCAGGCTACGGGCCCGATGCGGACCTGACTCAACTCAAAAGCCCTCTCCCAAAAGTCGCAAAATGATTCGATCGTCAATTCAATTTGGGGGCCTGAATAGGGGACAGTAGTTGGTTACAGAGAACTTCAAGACGGGGGGGGAAGAGACAGGGGCAGATTTGGGGTGGGAGATCAAATGGGGGGGGTTGGGACAGAGGCGAGAAAATTGAAGTAGGTACAGAAAAATCACGTCTTTCTCTTTGTAGACAAAAGGTGCGGAAGTACTTTCGAAAAAGAAAGTTTGCAAAGACGATCGAAGGAATTTTGTGTCGCCACTAACGGTGTCGGGATGGAAGTCATTTTCTCGTTGGCTCCTCCAGGGTGAGAAGATGTCAAAAGATGTCTGTCTTCTTTCTGCTTTATTTTCTGTTCTCTGGTGACCTCTCAGTTGGGTAAGAATAAGAAAAAACAATAGGCAAAGCAATAAAAGCTTTAATTCTAAATTAACGCGCTACTTAAAATGCTAGCTAGAACAACTCACTTTATATAACACATGCATTTGCTATATAACGTCTAGGCTCCCCATATCGAAAAAAATTAAAAAAATAATTACCTGAAATTGATTTTTGATTTTCTTTTTAAACTTTTTTTCTTTTTTTTCTTTTCTAAACAACACTTGTGCACTAGCTTATGCATTGGTCAACACCCATGCAATACCCCAAACAACAGTTGTTCAGGTGTTGTTCTAGAAAATAAAAAAAAAAAACTAATTATGTTTTCAGCTCAATTTTCTTTTTTTTTATTTTGATATGGAGAGCCTAACATAACGTATTCATGTTGACTGACGAGACCAGGCGGACAGATTGGTGGACAATTTCTCCAGGACAATGAGGTTGATCAATTAAGTGACTAAAAGGTAATTAAACTAAGTAATTAATTTAAATACACTTGAACATAAAGAACTGAACAATTCAGATTCAATTTTAGAAAAGTAGTCCACCATAAATTAAAGTGATTTGATACTATATTTCCTAGTATATTTCTTACTACATAAATTGAGAGAAGAGATAAAAAGAAATTAGTAAGGTTGACAGCAGAAATAGAATTGCGTGCTCTTGTTTAAGGATTAATTCGTGTGCCTTTTCTTTTATATAGTGTTTGTCTTCTCTTTCCTGATGTGCCTCTTTGTATTTTTACTAATTCTGCTGCTTTTGTCGATATCAGTTGAAGAATGGCCGGTGTCAGAAGAAGCCGTCCCTTCAAGGCAGATTGGGATTTGCAATACAGGAAATTCGCCTTCTCAAGGCTGTCTTTGAGCACGTTGAAGGGGAACATCAGTTGGCTGTTTGTCTCACCAAGTGGAGACATTCGTCTGCATGTTGGCCTCTTGATTCTTGAAGAAGGCTTAGGGGGGGAGTTGATTGGTATAACATAGTGTGGCAATTAGTAGCCCTAGTGAGAGGAATTAGTATTGGTCCTAATATGTCTAAAATACGAGAAATAAATCATTAGAGAAACCGCTCGATCCAATAGAGACTGGAAGGACTGACAGACTTATGCATAAACGTAATCTGTGTTTATTTGTGAGAGTAAACGTTTGCATCCAAGCGTGCGTCAGGTGGGTGCCGAGCGTTCTGCAAGCGCGCCAGCCATCCGCGTGAGTGAAAAGTATTGCAAGCGGCGTGATCGCATGTTTGAGTGCATTAACGTCTGACTCCTTGATCGAACAGTAAGACTGTACGAAGGCTCAGTCTGCTCAGTCGGTTCATGATAGCGAGCATCCTCAGATGGCAGTCTGATCAGTCTGTGTGTTACGTTTGAAGCGTTGAAGTCCTGTGCATTGGATCGAACGCGCGGTCTTCGTTTAAGTGAATTCTAGATTGCCGTCTCCTTGAATTTCTCTGTCGTTACTGAATGGATTTTCCTGTCTGGACTGAGGACTGCAACCCGGTAGGTCAGACTTCCCGTTTAGCTGTTTGAGCGTTACCCATTTTCGTTACCTGACTGTTCTAGTCTGTTCTAGGTAATGTTTAGCATCACAAATTAAATTTTGCTGTTCCCAGGCGTGGACACTTCATTTTATCCCTTGATCTGCGTTGATCTGTCTCCTGATTCCTCTTCTGTTTTTTTTGCTGTTCCTTCCAACATGGCGAATACATCTGGTAGCAGTGCAGGCGGTGCTCTAGGCATATAGACGATCAAGTTGCCTGATCTGCACTGGGTCAATCTTTTCGAGTGCAAGGTCTCGTTTGCGACTGTTCTGTCATCTAAGGATGAGAACCTCAAGGCCATCTTCCGGAAGGAGTTTCGGCTCTGGAAGGATAAGGTGACCGAGTACATGCTGGCCGCTAAACACGTTCCGGATAAGGTGGACCAGGTGTCCCTTTGGAAGCTTTCCCTCCTCCGGGGTCTGAGGAAGGACCCTAACCTCATTCATGAGGTTTCTGTTGCTGTGGGGGAGGGGAAGGAGTGTGCCGATCTCTTGGAGGCCGTCTCTGACATAGCCACCGAGAAGAAGGAGATCGGTGCAAAGTCCTCTCGGGAGAAGCTCCTTGCTCTCTGAAGGAATTTGGGGAAGGAAGACATTGTGTCTGCCGTCGGTCGTCTGAAGAAGTGCCTCCAAGATGGAGGCAAGGCAGGTTACACTGCACCCGACAAGCTGAAAAAAAAGGCCCTTGAGAATGTACTCATCAAGTTTGAGTACACTGATGCCTCAGAGAAGGCCGCCGAAAAGCATGATAAGAAGATCGCCACGCTGACGTACGATGAGATTCTTTCTTTCGTTGAGAGGAAGGTAGAGACAGCAGAGTTGCTTGCAGTGAAAGTCGCCATCGAGGGGCAGGGTTCCCGTTCCTCCTCTTCCCGTCCCCATCATGAGTATGGGGCAGCTGCCTCAGGTTTGCGTGGGGGGTCTGGAAAAGGGAAAGGGGGGAAGGAGAAAAAAGGAAAGAAGAGGGAGACATCGTTTCAGTCTTCAGGAGACAGAGACAGAAATGCAGGTACCGCTGCTGCTTCCAGTCAGGGCGGCTCGAGTTTGTCCTCCCGCCCTTGTCCCAATTGCGGGCACCTGAAGCACTACGATGAGGCAAAGGGTTGCCCCGCCAAGAATGTCAGGTGCTCTGTCCCTGGATGCAATCAGACGGGGCACTATGCCAAGTGCTGTCCGCTGAAGAAACAGAAGCAGCAGCAGGCAGCAGCTGCAGGGGTGAGGGTGCAGAAAGGGACCATGTTCGAGCTCCGTGAGGTTCCCCAGGGGACTTTCACGGACCAGGATTTTTAAATGGCCCCTAGGCCACCTCCCCCCAGTTCCAGTCCAGCCGCTGGGGGGGGGCAGGGGCCAGTAAGAAGGCTGGCAGTGGGCGTTTCGTGAGGGCAACCTTGTGGAATGCCGAGAAAAGGGGGTGGGAGTTTGGCGGGGAAACGGATGAAGTGAGAGTCGTCACATCTGTTGAGTCCTTTGTCGGTGTGATGGGGGAAGACGATAGAGAGATGATTGCCGATTCTGGGGCCTCGAAGAGTCTCGTTCCCCGCTCGTTTGACAGGTATGTTGTTTCGTATGTTGACCAGGCTGTCTCATTTCGTCTCGCCTCTGATGCTGCCCCCCTCTCTGTGAGAGGGGTCAAGACATTTCACCTTCCATTTATCGATGAATGGGGTGGTGTGCGCATCGTTTCTGAGCAAGGGTATAGTTACGAGTCAATCGGTCGTCCGTTGTTTGCTTGTGGGAGAAGAAAGTTGTCTCTCCCAGGGGAGGAGAGTCCCTCTGAACCTGGGTGGGTCTGGTTGAAGGATGTGCATGGGGAGAGGTTTTGTTCTCCTGTTGATTAGACGGGCAATATTCCAATTCTCCGTCTTGCGAAGGTTGAGGAAGCGGTTGTTGCTGCCAACGTTTGTCCTTCTGTTTCTCCTTGTCCCCTCCGACAGTCTGCTCTCTCTGGGCAGGCAGAGATTTCTCCTGAGAACAGATCGCACCTTTTGTTTGTCCTTCACTCCCGTCTTGGTCATGCAACTGGGCAGCGTTTGGAGGCCACATTGAAAGAGAAGGGGGTGGGGGTGCAATTTTTTGTGAAAGAGTGCAAAGAGGTGAGAGACACGTATAAGGCGTGTCATGTTGTGAACTTTCGGAGGAGAAAGTTGAAGAGAAGAGGTGCAGCAGCAGGGACGCGAAAGCGTTCTCGCAAGGGGGATGAGTCTTCTGTTCATGAGGACGATGAAGAAAAGGAACCAGAGCCTGCGGGTCTGGGGGGGCAGTTCAACGCCGACATCTACCACGACCTGAAGGATATGAAGAGAAAGGGGATCGGGGGGTTTCGTTACGTGTCTGTCATTGTTGATTTGCAGACGCGAAGGAAATCGTTGTGGGCGCTGCGGTCGAAAGATCACGCAGTGCGTCACCTGATCTCTTGGACTCGTCGGTGGGAGAAAGCCGGCAAGGGGAAGCCGAAGGTCGTGCACTCAGACAACGGAGGCGAGTTCATTTCTGATCTTTACCTCTCGTTTTGTTTGTGAGTTGAGGGAGGGGGGATTGCAACTCAGTTCGGTCCTCCTCTCACTCCCGAAGTGCAGGCATTTGTTGAGAGAGTGAATGACGATTTCTTTTCTCTTTTGAACAAAGTTCTCTTTCAGCGTTCTCTTCCCTTTTATCTCTGGCCTGTCTTCATCCCTGGAATTGCCAATTCTCTGAATGAGGTTATTCACAGCTCGACTGGCCTTTCCCCGAATTATGCTCTTTTTGGTGTGCGTTCGGAGGTGCCCCCTGTTGCCCCGGGGGATGTTGTTCGCTTGTCCGATCCCTCTCGCCGTCAGCGTTTCGTTGTTAGCGGTCCTGTCGAAAAGAGTGAGAGAGCTCTTTTCGGGGGGGTGATCAGTCCGTAGTCCGTCTCTGTGTTAATTCGGAGAGGGAGACAGTGGAGGCCTCTTCGCGTTCACCCCAGCCACATTCAGATGGAGTCATGGTTAGGGGTAGAGCGTATTGATTTTGACGAAGATGGCAGAAGCGATGTGGTTGCAGAGAGGGAGATAGATTCCATTGTGGGGAAAGGATCCGTTTGGGTTAGTTGGGGAGAAGAAGACAACCGGTCAGATGCAGACAATGCAGAGACTGGGGGTGAGGCATCTGATGAGGACGTTTCTCATCCGGTCCGTCAGCTCCCTCATTCTCCCCGAGGCGTTCGCATGCCTCGTTTGTAGGGTGTTCTTGCCCGATGGTCAGATGGGGCCCTGTTCCCAGGGCAGATTGTGAGGGAGGGGGAAAAGCAAGTGAGGAGCATCACAGCAGCACGGTTGAAGCAGAAGGATGATGAAAGTTTCTTTCTTGCCGAGCTGGAGACAGTAAAGCAGAAAGACATTATGGAGCGGTTCGAACTCCCCGCTGATGGACAGCTTCCCCCTGCCGTGTTTGACAGACTTGCTGAGCAGGCACCTCCTGTGTCTGATCCTGTCTCCCCTGTCCCTTCAGACGAAGTCCCGGTAGACGTTGATGTCGTTGCCGACCAGGCAGGCGAGGAAGCAAATACCGCCGAGTTCCTTCGGTGGTCTGAGATGTCCAAATCTCAGAGGAGGAATCAGATCCGTGAGCGCAGAAGGCAAAGGAGAGAGATAAAGGAAGCACGGATTGCAAAAGCCCTCGACACGCACTTTGAGATTGCGTATGCGGTGATGAAAGGTGAGAGGGCGCGCAAGTTGCTAGCGAGAGAGAACGATGCGAAGGGGCACATTCGAGGAAAAGATTGCACAGAGTCTCTTCAAAGAGTCCGATCGAAAGAAACTCGCTCGTTGGTGTCTCTGTTCTGTATTTGATCTCTCTATACAGACACTACAAATGGAGAAAGGGGTCAAGGCGATTACCCTTCGGTGGGTGAGGACCTGGAAGTTGAAGGAGGGAAAGAGGGTTGCAAAGTCTCGTCTCGTAGCGAGAAGGTTCCAAGATTCTCGTGATTGGTCGGTGCTTGAGACCTACTCTGGCACAGCAGACGCAAGTCTGGCCAGAGTTGCCTTCCTCTGGGCCGTCTCAAAAGGTCTGCAGGCAGCTAAAATGGACGTGTCAACTGCGTTCCTGCAGGCGCCCATGAAAGACGCAGTATGGCTGCACCTTCCGTCCAACCTCCCTGTAGAGGTCTATCCCGGCCTCCGTGCTGGCGTCTTCGTTCGCATTCAGAGGGCTGTTTATGGCCTGAAGGATGCCCCAAAGGTCTACACGAGTTACTTCAAGAAGAAGGTGAGCAGCCTGGGGTGGACTGAGATTGCTGAGTCGATTTTGGTCAGAAAGAACAAGAAGGGTGAGATCGTTGCTTTGCTTGTTATGCATGTTGATGATCTCTTCATTTTTTCTCCTTCTGTTGACAAAGACGTGAAGCAAATCCAGGAGCTTTTTAACACAGACCAGCCAGAGAGAATGGATAATGGAGAGCTTCATTCTTATGTAGGCATGTCCATTTGGATGCGTCCTGGTGAGATGTTGCTTGACCAGTCCATGTATATTGAGGGAATGGTGAAGGGAGTGAGTGAAGAGGCAAAGAAGCCCTTGACTGAGAAAGATCTCCTGTTGTCTGAGACTGCAGAGACTGACATGTCCTTGCAGGAACAGCAGCAGAAGAATGTGGGGTGGTTGGGATGGGCTGTTAAGACCCAACCTTCTCTTTCCTTCCTGTTTTCCCACCTTTCCCGCTTCAATTCCCGTCCGTCTCGTGAGTCCGTTCTTGCGAGTGAGAAGGCTCTCTGGTATGCATTTAAGACTTCCCGTCCTCTGTCTCTTCGTTCTATTCCCTCCCTTCCAGTTCTGTTGGTATGGGGGGATGCGTCTTATCAATTGCACAAGAAAGAGGGTAGACTGGGCGTCGAGATGCAGTTGGTTGATGAAGGAGAGCTTACCAATCTTGATGAGATCGGTGAGCACAACACTGTGTATTGGCTGAGCAAGAAGATACGAAGAAAGCTGGGGTCTACAACTTTTGCAGAGCTTCTTGCAATGAGAGATGCATTGAAGATATCCTGGTCGTTCATTCATTTTGCTCGAAAGTTATGGGGTGAGATACCTCCGGTTGTGGTAGTGACTGACTCTCAGCCGCTGATGCATCAGATTGGTTCCAAACAGTGTAAAAGCGAGCCGAGAATGCAGGGAGAGTTGGAGTACGTTTTAAAAAATTTGATGGAGTTGGGAGCAAAGGTTCGTTAGATCGAAACTGGGTCAATGCGTGCAGACAGACAGACCAAGTTCCTTCGTTGCAGTTAAGCGTTTCTCTCTTTTAGTCTGTCTTCCTGTTTGTGTTCAGTTCAGACAGGGGGTGATTTGTGAGAGTAAACGTATGCATCCAAGCGTGCGTCAGGTGGGTGCCGAGCGTTCTGCGAGTGCGCCAGCCATCCGCGTGAGTGAAAAGTATTGCAAGCGGCGTGATCGCATGTTTGAGTGCATTAACGTCTGACTCCTTGATCGAACAGTAAGACTGTACGAAGGCTCAGTCAGCTCAGTCGGTTCATGATAGCGAGCATCCTCAGATGGCAGTCTGATCAGTCTGTGTGTTACGTTTGGAGCGTCGAAGTCCTGCGCATTGGATCGAACGTGCGGTCTTCGTTTAAGTGAATTCTAGATTGCCGTCTCCTTGAATTTCTCTGTCGTTACTGAATGGATTTTCCTGTCTAGACTGAGGACTACAACCCGGTAGGTCAGACTTCCCGTTTAGCTGTTTGAGCGTTACCCATTTTCGTTACCTGACTGTTCTAGTCTGTTCTAGGTAACGTTTACCATCACATTATTATCACAATCAGTAGTGATCACCGGTCGTTTGGACCCAGGCTTTGACCCATAAACGGCCTACTGAAATTAAAGCAAAGAAAATAAAGAAAAAGAGAAAAATAGGGAGATAAAGTAGAAAAAGGTGGGCAGCTAGCTTAATTGGGCTGCTTAGCTCGATCCCCCTGATCACCAGGGACCGTGACCTTTTAATCCTTTACCAAAGCATTATACATGCAGACCAGCGTTTAAAGGCGACCTTTTATCATAGTTCAGACTGTGTAGGACAAGCCCTTTTTGTGTAACTAGGATGCAACTGGGGGTCATTAATCGTGTTTTTGCATGTGCTTTCTGAGACTCTTTTGGCAGAGGGCTGCTGAGCTTGTCTCTTACCCTAGCAGCGGGTCTAGCTCTTGCGAAACGCTATGCCGAACGTTGAAAGCCTTAAAGACTATGGGCCACTGGTCTAGGCCTAGGTCTACGTAGACGACGATGGTGTATAATCAATCAATCAATCAATCAATCAATCAATCGGTAAAGGTTTTCTCTATTAACAAAAGGTAGCCTTTACCAAGGGAGAAAGAGATTATCAAGGTTTCGCGCTACCTTTAATCGCCCCCTTTAGTTTTTCTATCGTGCCGTTAAAGCCATATTAAGTGATAAGCTGCACATTGAAAGTGATTAATAAGCTTGTTCCCAGAATCGACTAACAGGAAAAGACAGAACCTTCGATCGGACAAACTAGGCTAAATCCGTCCCTCGTATGTGGGGACGCGGCTTGATCCCGCCCTGCTAGCTCTGGCGACAGATAGACATAGCGGGAAGGCCCTAGGGCGGAACATATCAATCAATCAATCAAAAAAAAAAATTATCAATCAATCAAATTGAATCAATCAATCAATCAATCAATCAAAAAGGGTGATGATGATGATAGTTTAGAACAGACTCAGAATTTTGTAAGCAAATTTAGCCGAAAATTTGGCTGTTCACAATGTATGACAGTAGTAGTAATACTGTACTAAGTAGTCTATACTGTAGTATGTTCGTACTAGCCCTCATCTTGAAGCTAAAAGACAAATTTGAAGGAAGCTGAGATCGAAACAGGGTAAAACAGGGCAAGATGGGGCAAAAAAAAAATGAAAAACGGAGGTTCCAGGAGGCATTTCGACCCACTAGCGGGAAAGGCCAGCAACGACACTCAACATGAGTACTAAGTGAAACTAGAAGTGAAAGCCTCTGTGAAAGCCATCCATTCGCTTTCAACACACTGACAATCTCTTCTCTTTCGGTTCGACCCTGCAACATGATCCTTTCTGTCAACGGATTTCCGTGCTACCTCCCGCGTTTTCCTCCGTTCACTCCCTTCGATGGCACAATCACTCCTGACCAGGAGACAGAGCAGAGAAACGACAGGCAAACAAACTGCATGCCTCTCTGTCCTTACACCCGACTTTCTGGTTGCTTCTTTCAAAAAAGGGCGGCTGATATGATTCGATTGATGAAACGGTTGATCGATCATCCTTTCTTGAGCCCCTTCTTCGTGTGCTTCTCCTTCCTTCCTCCCACTGCCTCCTTGCCCTTACCCTTCTTTTCACCCTTTTCCTCCTCCTTCTTGACTCTCGCGAGCGTCTCTTTTTTGTTCTTGGAGGCAGAGAGAGAAGGGGAGGGTCTCCCAGGCCCCTTCTGCTTCTCTTTATCTGTTCCCATCATTTGAGCAATCATCTGTGCTGCCTTGAGATTGGCCTCCCTCTCTTTATCCAAAGCCTCGGCACCCCCTTGCATGATCTCATCCTCACTCTCCTCATCTCCTTCATCTTCCTCCTCGTCCTCTTCATCAGAAACTTGCTCAGTTGTTTTCTGCTTTTTCGCCTTCCCGCACTCTTCCTCCTCTTCCTCATCACTGCTTTCCTCTTCTTCCTCTTCATCTGAATCCTCCTCTGCCTTCCTTTTCTTCTTGTCGGAAGTTCGGACCCCTTCCTCCTCTTCCTCTTCGTCATCAGAACTCTCCTGGGAGTCCGAATCGACCTCTATCGCTCCCTCTTTCTCTTCTTCTTCCTCGTCGCCTCCCTGACCCTCCACTTCCTCAAATGCCTCTGCCTGCTCTTTCTGAATTTGTTTCCGTCTCTTGTCTAACTTACTCTCTGCCGCTTCCTTTCTCTCCTTCCTCTTCTCCTTAATGCTCTCTGCTCGTTTCTGCAACTCCTTCAACTCCTCCCTTGTCTTGTGGACGTACTCATGGAACAGCACTGCACCCTCACACACCTCCTCTTCCACCTTAATCAACTGCAACTGCATCCGCGGGCCGAGCTCTGTCAAAGACACACTCATTTTCGATCTGCCCTCGGAGGACAGACCTCGGCTGTTCACCTCCTCTGCATCGCTCTCCCCCGACGAATACCCACCCCCCCCGCCCCCCAGCACAAAGTCCCCTATGTCCTTTGAACGCCCGGCTGCCGACAGCTGCTTCTTGCCAGCCATCAGCAACTTCCTTACCCCCCGGCTGGAGGCCGAGGCTTTCACGGAAACTCCGAAGTGTCTGAACTCAATCAGATTCGTCTCTGCATTGCGGGAGTAGAGCGCGACTCTGCGGCACTCACTCAGCTGCATCGTCTTGACATCGAGAGGGGGGAAGAGATTCTGCAGCATAGAGACTGTAAGAGGCAGAGGGTCTTCTTGAGTCACACCCCTGTCATCCCCCTCCTTAAACCACGAACGTTTGAAACCATTCAAGACAACCAATGGGGACCTCTCGAAGTCCCTGGTTGTGCTTCGGGGTTTACGCTGGGTCTTTCGGACATCTCTCATGGTGGAGAACTGGTGGACCCTGAAGGTCAATGTGGGACCAGCGGGGAGACGGGCAATTCGAAGATACAAACCCCTGTCAGTTTGTGACAGCATTTGCAAGTGGGTGACAGAAAGGGGCCCTGCAATGCTGATGAAATCTCTGAGCTTGTTGTCCTTCTTCTCCCGGAGGTTTTTTGCACACCAGGGAGACATGACCAGACGGAGATCCCGTACCAGCTGACTGGCTGCGTGTGCAACATGTCCCCTCTTGACGACAAAACTCTTGGGGGTGGACTTGTAAACCTCATCCTCGGGTGCCTGCTCTTGCGCTCCCGTCTTCTTCGAACTTTTCACAGCAGCTTTCGGCATGATTCCTACGGGATCGAGCAGTCAAAACAAATGGAACAAAATTGGACAGCCACAACCCGTGGAGTTAATACCAAGCTTGTCTGTGTCGGTTTAGAAATTGGGAGACGAGACAGAAAAGAACAGCACCACCTCGAATCTCATTCTTCAGAAGCGCGGCATCTCATATCCAACGAAGACGAAAGCACAGCAGTGAAGACTCCTTTGCAAGACTCAAGACTCAAACAAGGACGCGGCGTCGGGGGCGACGAATAGTGCTTCGTGGTTGGAAGATGATGGCTCATCCATGACTCAATTAATATGACTCAACCTGCAAGCGCCCCCCCCCCCCCCCCCCNCTTCTCCTCCCCTTCTTCACCACCCTTTCCCCTCGTCCCTCGTGTGATCCCGCCCCTGTTCCGCATGCCTTTGTGTTGTAACCTTTTTGAACTGTGTTGTGTATTCAACTGTTTTTTGTTTTGAAAGAAAGAAAGAACGAACAGAAAAGAAAAAGAAAAGAATGTGTGTTGTGAACCAACTTAAAGCCTGAGTCGCTGCGTCAAGCATATAATGGCATGAGCAAGAAAGACAGTTCCTGACGGCCCCAACCGGCAGGGCGCGCGCACTTCATGACGGCCCCAACCGGCTCCAGCAACTGAAATGCATGCAAGCAAGAATGCATGCAATTAAATCGGAGATCGATCAGAAGTAATGGTTTGATCTTAGCTGAGAAGTGGACTTGAACAAGGGACAATGCATGAACAAAAATTACAATCTGTGAACTCCAAGATAACCTGTATCTCCACATAGACCTTCGCTAGTCTGTAGAGATTAGGGTTTATCATGGTAGCAGAGCTGGTTACCGGTCTGATTCTTTACTTTCCATTCGTTCCTCTCAACATGGGTAAGAGAGGCAAGAATAGAAATCGAGGTGAAGACGGGCGTTTCATCTCCACTCCTGCAGAAGATGAAACCCCCGCTAATTCTTCTTCTCTGTCTGAAGCTGTTGCTGCAATCGCAAAGTCCACTGAAGTCCTTCTTGCTCTCACAGTGGCACAGCAGCAATCCAGTGGCACCCATTTCAATCAGACGTTCGTTGCCCACTAAGGGAAGAGTCACTGCTTCCGTTTCCATGATGGATGGCTTCAGCAGGGCAGGCTTGCCGTCAAGGAAACAAGGAATCGAAGCACGTTTACACATCCATACTTTCTTCGCGCATGCACTGCGAACGGACACAGGGTTGGGCAATGGTTCTTCTGTCCATTTCAAACCCACTTCCTTTTTCTTCTTGACCAGCCAGCCTCGCGTGTATGTGGTACTACTGGCACCCACATCGAGCATACAACCAAGACCGTCAAAAGAAAAAGAGGGACGATGGGCAGCTCGCCTCCCTCCTTCTCCTCAATGGCATCTCCGATCCCGAAGTGCGTGCCCAAGTCAGGAATGCACTCCCCGCTCACATGCCCTTCTATGGCGACGACAAAGCCCTGGAGAAGTTCCGAACTTTTGCCAAGCCATCTTGCTTCCTCCCAGTGACCCCCGTCCGATCTCCCTACCCGCAGTTGCAGCCCGGTGTGAGTGTCGCAGGAAAGCCTCCTTCCCGCCCTGCGAACCCCCAGAGTGGACGTGCAGTGCCCCCTCAGCCCAACTGTACCCACCCAGGTCATAAGGCTAAGCACTGCTTAAAGCAGCACTTCTGCCCATCCTGCTTTCGTTGGGGCCACAAACCTGGCGACTGCAAATTAGCAAAGGACATCGACGCCCTCCTCCGTGTGTATGGATACCCTCCCCGCAACTCCCAGGGTCGCTCGGGTGGGCGTTCTTCCAGACAGAAGGGGGCGGCCTTGACGGAGGCTACCGATTTCGACATGGAGGACTCTGACAACGCGTCTGATTCCAACCCTGCAGCTGCTGCTGCAGGTCGCATGAAGTCAGCATCTTCTTCTGATTCTCCTCGTCCCTCTTTTTCTTTTGACGGTCTTGGTTGTATGCTCGATGTGGGTGCCAGTAGTACCACATGCACGCGAGGCTGGCTGGTCAAGAAGAAAAAGGAAGTGGGTTTGAAATGGACAGAAGAACCATTGCCCAACCCTGTGTCCGTTCGCAGTGCATGCGCGAAGAAAGTATGGATG
>JAHBMJ010001765.1:9651-26065 GCA_018398765.1 Chromera velia
AGCCTGCATGAGCAGTTGCGCAAGGGGGGGAGGTGAAAGCGCGAGTAAGTGGGTTGGTTCCATTTCACAACATTGCCAGGCAGACAATCGAAGACAAAATTCAAGATAGAGGTCTCTCCTCTCTGGAGGACAAATTAAGTTGTGCTATGTCCAGTCTCAAACGTCTCCCTCCACAAATTCATGACAGAAATAAGGGTTTGTCTGTTCCCTGCAATTGTGCTCTGTCTGGTTGCCAGCGATCCGTTTTTGTACATCTGCTCAGTCATTCAACTTATCGCTGAAAAAGACCGCCAATAAAACGCACTCTGAGGATTTGTGACCGGTTGGTGTACGTCGACAGAACTCCGTCCGTTCCTTGGCTTCTCTGCTCGTTGAACGTTGCTGCGTCCAGGTTGTTGTGTGGGACGTGGAGATGAACAAACGAGTCCTCTCTCTGACAGGGCATTCCTCGGCAGTCAACGCTGTGTGCTTCCTTGACCCCCTGCCTCTGCTTGCGTCTGCGGACTCGAAAGGCTACGTGTGTATTTGGATGGTGCCGCCTCACCCACACGCACTTCGAGTCCTCGAGTCCAAAGCCATACACCTGCCTCACACAGACCTCTTCCTCCTCACACGATTCGTCAACACACAGGTAGACAGGGAGTGAAGCAGGTTCGGGGGACTTTTTTGTTTTTTCGTTCGCCCCTCGTTTGTCTTTCCGTTCGCTCCTCGTTTGTCTTTTCGTTCGCCGCTCGTTTGTCTTTTTGATCCTCTCTTTTACTTTTCTTCCTGTTATCTTTGAAGCCGCTCGGCGTGTGTGTGTCAATCTGTCAATTAGACTCCTTCGTGTCCATCCTTCTGTTGCGGAGAAACGTTAGCTGACTGTCTGTTCAGTACGGCAGGGCGGTGACCCCCGCGGGCTGACCGGTTTCGGATCATGATGCGATGCTTGAATTGAAACATTAGAATGGATGCACTGCACTAAACAGGACTGTCCCATCCCCTGCGATGTCTGCGCAGACCCTCGAAAACGCGCAGTCGGTTTCGGCAGTCACCTTCCTCTTCGAAGACGAAAAGGTCAGTGGGGAAATTAACCGACTCTTTCTCTCTTGATAGCTCTAATTCGTGTGTTGTCTCTCTCCTGCGCTCCCTCGCTTTCGCCCTGGCTGCAGGAGAAAGAGAGAAGAAGCGGTGTGGACAATCACGCCTTCCTGTCTTTCCACTTTGTCAAACAATTTCTGTATGAGGACGTTTTTCACCCTCCCTTCACTATTGGTGAGAAAGGATCAATTTAAGACAAAGTCAAAAAGAAGAAAGAGAAGGCATACACCGAAAGGCACATGTAAATCCGCGCATGCTCCTCTCGCATGCAATCAACGCGAATATCTCGGTTACATCGAGGCGCTTTTCAGGTGTCTCCAAGTGGTTTTCTTTGGAGCTAGTCGGTACCCATCAATGAGGAGGAAGTTCACGACTGAGCTTGGCCAAAAACAACCAAATCCAGATTCATACATGCGCACATGTTGATCACAGCTTCCTTCCAAGAAGATGTTGGGCTTTCATTCTCTCGATCTGCAGGAGGAAGCAAGGCTACGAGCTGTGCGGGAAAGGATCTTCCAACAGATTCTGTGTAAAAACAAAAGAAACTCTCTTTCGGTCCCCTCCCTCACAGAGGGCATCGAGACTTTCGACTCAAATAGGAGAAGGTCATCTGCTGCGCCTTCCAAAGAAGCGATTACAAACGGAGATACAGGGAGAGAGGGGGGAAGTGTCTCAGGAATCCCCTTGTCCACAGGAGAGACTCGCAAGGGCTCCAACGCGGCCCCCCGCCCCTCCTTAGTTTCATCGATAGGTGGCCGGAACTCGCAGAGAGCAGCGTCTGTTGTAAGCGCGTTGATGAAGGATGACACTGCCACCCAGCGCCGTGCATCTGCAGATGCAGACGCTCCGCCAGATGTGCCGAATGAGGAAGCTGTAGCAAAGGAAAGAAGCAAATCACATAGGGGCAGTATACAGTCGGTTGTAATAAGTGAGGAGGCGAGTCCGGTATCCGCAGGGTCCATAGGGGAAAGCCCTAAGGAGCTTCAAGAGGCAGAGGTCGAGGTAGATGAGGTCGATGAGGGAGATGTTGGCACTGATCAGCCTGGCCCATCGGCAGATGCGGGAGGATTACTCGTCCTTCCTCCCCATCCCATAGGAGGCGAGAATTCGGCACTTCCCATTCCTCCCTCAGTAGACGGTGAGGGAGGAACAGAGAATTTGCAGCAGACAGACGATACTGACAGAGTGTCGAGTGCCGATGGGCCAGCCGACATGAGTCCTTCATCCCGGAATTACAAAATTTCCTCTTTTCCCGGATTTCAGTCCATTCGTATCCTTTTCCCTCCGGGACTCCTGGGAAGAGAGGCAAAGACGCAGGTGCCCGCCTTCGGACCACGCCCTTCTCGTCCCGCAGTCGACGCTGCTGCTTCCTCTTCCATAAGCCAAAAAGGCTCAGGCACGGGTTCTGGACTTCTATCGGGAACAGATCAAACTGAAAAGGGGGAGGAGAGTCAGCTCTCGGCGATTCCCACTCTCGATTTGAGTGCGTTGAAATTGGGGGAGCCGGGGGGGTCGCACACAACGCGAACAGACTTTCCGATCCCGTCAACATTCCGCACTGATCGGCCGGCAGCTGAAACTTTACCCAAAAACTTTCTCTTCGGTCCTGCGACTGATCGCACTGGGAGCGAGCTATCACGACTTTCCAAAAGATTTGCAAGCGTGAGTGTTGCAAGTGTTGCTCGAAACTCCGGTCCAAGTTTTGGGTTCAATGTAACCACTACTCGACCGAGCAACTCTAGTGCCACCTTGGTCCGAACAGGCCAAGCCATTGCGTCAATGTCCTTGAGCCCTGCCTCTGCAGTCTCACAGCCCCAAGGCTCACCCCCGACAAATGCATTGACCCCCGTGCGCTTCTCAAATCTGCCCGATGCTGTCCCCCAAGCTCTCGTAGGCGGGGGAGGAGCAGCGCGGGGGGGGGAGGGTGGAGGAGTAGGGGGGTCGACTCTGCGTAAATTGCCTCCTCATGGAGGGTCCGCACAGACCGTCCGTTCGTTGACGCAGTTTGCGATCTCTCCTTCCTTCAACCAAGCGAGAGCACAGAGCATCAGATCAGCCACTCAGCCCCTCTCACCTTCATCAGGAGGTCATAATCCGATGGGAGGAGGCGGACTGATGACGGACCTCAACTCGTTCTCAAGCGCGGGCCAGTCCGCTTACAGAAACGCGTCGGTGACAGGGACTGGGGATGGCAACGGCATGGGGGGGATGAACTTGAATGGGGGACCGCTGCCAGGAGGAGGGGGGGGAGGGGGACACAGCAGAACCTCCATTTCTGTCACGGCTGTGGCGGAACGTCAACAACCCAGCGAGGCGTCCCTCCCTCCGCATCTTAAGGCCGTTTTGTTCTGTACTGATGAGGATGGCATGGTGGCTGCGTGGGACCTCCGGCGAATTCTGTGGTCGGTCTGTTCGTCAGGCAGTCAGTCAGGGACACACAGAATGTCGCCTTTTGTTTTTCTGCATGTGTCTTTACTGATTCACTCACAGATGCGTATTCATTCTTCTTTTTCTTCTGAGACCTCTTAACGATATCAATGCACCGACAGAGCGAGGCATAAAGCTCATACTTGTGAGTGAATTGCGGGTTGATGAAAAAGGTTCTCGCACTTTCTTCTGCACTCTGATTTTCTTTCTGTCGGTCGAGCTTCCTGGTTTGTCTTGTTTATTCCATTCATTCATTTCAGCCCTTTTCTTGTTGTCCCTTCCTTTCTGTTCCTCTTGTGAGTGCACCAAGATGAACGCCAGATCCTTTCTCTTCCCTCACCCCCTCCATCTGTTCCTCTGCACCTTCCTTCTTTGGCCCATCCATGCAGGGTCGTGCATACAGAATTCCTATAAAACCTCTGTATGAAAGTAAACCTCTGCACCTTCCTTCTTTGGCCCATCCATGCAGGGTCGAAGCCTGTGCCCCGGTCCCTGCGCGAGAGGTGCAGAATCCTCATAAGATCACGAACGACGACCAAAAAGGGCAGGCCGAGCTAAAGAAGAGACAGGCGCTTGCAACCTCAGGAGAGCCTGTTCCTGTCGTCAGGCATGCACTCGTGCGGAAACTTTGCGTCTGGAGGGCCCATGAAGACGCCATCAGAAGCATCCAGGTCGGTGGGTCAGCAGAAGCCGACAGGTAGACACGCAGACAAGGGAGCAGGAAGGTGGATAGGCGGAAAGGCAGGTTGGCAGCCAAGTTAGGGAAGCAAACGGTCAGGTTGCCGAGCAGAATGTCACACAAAGCAACTGGTGTGTATCCCGTTCTTCAAAATATGTTTGTCTCAGTGACTGCCTGTATACTTTTGTCTTTCTACACGAGCGACTGATCGTCGAGTTCTGTATCTTTCCATCTTTTTGCTTCGTTGTCAACATTTTCCAAAAACTTCAGGAGGGGGTTTTCCGGCACGACTTTTTGGTCTGCATGCTTTCTTAATTCCGAGATGAAAGTAGTTTCCTCTGCATACACGATGGCTGTCAAGAGAAAAAGAAACAGTGCAGTCCCTCCGTCTAAGAACTCCCGAATCACATTCATCAGCAGCAATTGTTCTTCACTAGCTGATTAACGTCTGCCTGATGTCTTTCGATTCTTCCGTTGTGCGTATCTATCTATCCATCCACCCACCCAACCACTGATGATGGATCGATGCAGATTGTCGACGAGCCGCGGTGTCTCCTCACAGGAGGGTACGACTGCATGGCCCGGGTCTGGACACTTGACGGTCACCTGCTGGCCGAGCTAAAACAGTCAAACCCCAATTGGAACTTCGAGGCGGCCTCCGAATTTTCCGGTGTTGACCCTCACCTCTTGAAGGTCTGTGTTTCATTCTCTTTAATTGTCTCGATCGATCTGTGCCTGTTTGTCTCTGTTTCTGTTTGCGTCTGCGTTCATCCATTTTGCCCTTCTGCCCCACCCAATCTGATTGCTTGCGTGTTTAACTGCCTCTCTACGTGTCTGTGTGTCCATATTCTTGTTCGTGTCACCCTGCCTGATTGATTGTACTGTACGTGCAGCAACAAAAATTGAAGGAAGGAAAGAACGACGCAGTGAAAGACATACAGAAGGAAACGCAGAAGTACAGACAAAGGTCCACAGAACGAAAGCAAGCGAGCAAGAAAGACAGACAGACAGGCAAACAGGCAGAAACAGAAAAAAAGGAAGGAAGGAGGAAAGAAATGCCCTTCAAGAATGTGCACAATTCTAGATAAAGATCCTTTGAGTTATTCTTCCGTGCTCTGTGTGTGTGTGTGTGTGTGTGTGTGTGTGTGCAGGAAGTCTACTATGAGGTGACGGATAGGGAGAGGGAGGACGCTAGGGTGAATGCGCCTCTCTTTCTTCCAGAAGATCTCGCACCAGACTTTGCAGACTCCAACTCGAATGGAGAGCAACAGGATTGACAACTTACTTCGGGACCTCTGAACTCGGTCAATCTCATCCACATGTCGCATCGCACCCTGAAGTATGTCTCATCCACATGTGCAAGCTTTGATTGAAGTATGCATGCGCACATTGTTGCGTTGCATTTATCGCACGCAGCCTGTGGTATTCATTGTATTGTCATAATAATTATTATGACTAAATAGAGTCTTTAATAGACAACCAGTCTAGGGACCAACTTTGAATCCAAGAGCAAATCAGTGTTTATTGATGTTCATTCATTCATTCATTCATTCATTCATTCATTCATTGAGTTATAATGTTCATTTGTATTAATCTTGGGCCCAGACTTTGGGTATATATTATTGAATTGATTTTATAGTCAAAATATAAAATTTTTTTAGTTCAAGTTCTAGTTCAAGTTCTGTAAGCCTAAGCGTTTCTATAAAGCTTTAACTTAAACGCGCATGCAATTCAAATATACAGCGATTTATATATATAAACTATACAAGGAATTGAACATTATATAGCGTTCTACTGCCAGTACACTAAGTACATGTACGTATGAGCCGCATATACCCGCATAATGCGGCGCATATTATAATACAGTATTAATAATGTTCTAAAACTCGATCGATCTGCTAACTAAGCCTAACTTAACAGTGCTAAGAACTCTGTTTTATTTTGTTTTTGTTATAAAACATGAATGTTGCTACTAGCGGCCCCAGGTCAATGTCTTTAAATGTATAACTTTAGAAAACGTAAAAAAAAAAAAGCAAACTGTTTCATAGTAGGCTAGTATACTTAGTATTTTATGTTGCTGCACATTTGATTCAACTTCATTGCTTATGTACTTTGCGCATCACTGACAGTTCCAATTCTACATGCGACGTAGCAGACCGATTGAGTGATCAAAGCTGTCTGAGTCTTCAAAAGAACTCGGGTCCCATCCAGTCATCAATTTGATTATATCTTTTTAGCTTCTGAGTCAGCAAGCTCGAAGCAGGGCCACACCATGACAACCGCCCTCCCCTTTCAGTTTCTCCTGTTCATCTCCTTACTAGCTTGCACATGGAAGGAACCCTCGATCTCTCAGTCGGTTTATGGAATCCGGATGCATGCAAGTAAGTTGGTGGCGTGTTTTGAAAAAGTTCCGTTCCTCTATTCCGCTGCATGGCTTGAGTCCGTCGTTCAGTACTCAAAAGAAGGAATATGCGTGTAAGGAACTGGGCGCGCATATGGGCGGACGCTGCACACACATACACGCACACACATACACACACGCATACACACACACACACACACACGCACACACACACACACACACACACATACACACACACACAATATACCCGTAGGCACCTTTGAGAAGCGGAGGGGGGGGAAAGGGAGAGGGAGCGGGAAAGAGAAGCAGTCACAAAATGGAGAGTGAGTGCAGCTGCATCTATCCTCCTCCGTTTTTTGAAAACGGGCAACGGAACATCTGGACGAGAGAAAGCGAAAGAGACAGGGCTGTGTTGGACGCGAGAAGAGATCTGGTTCGAAACGAAGTGCAACAGAGAGGAAGAATCAGAAGGAGTGTGTAGCGATGGAGTGAGGGATTGGAGTTCCTGCTTTTTTCCCCTCGGTTGAGAGATTCGAAGATTGGCAGCATAAATGCGAGACCGACTGGCCGGCTCATTCATGGAGTGAGAGAGTGAATGAGTGAGTGAATGAATGAAGGCGTTGGCGAATGAGTGAGTGAGTGAGTCAGTGGGTGGGACACACACACACACACACACACACACACACGCACACACACACACACACACACACACACAAAGATAGACAGACAAAAGACAGGTGCACGAGAAATGGGACCAAAAAAGACAACTAGATCCAACCAGGAATTAGCGAAGTGCAAGTCCACGAAGAAGAAAGGATTCGTTTTCACGCAAGTGAGTACTCATTACGTTGAATGCATTCATTCGACAGAGAAAGAAACAAAGGTCCCAACGAACGAACGCATGAACTTACTAGCTGTTCACCGCTCGCGCTGCAGGTGCGAGGCAGCACTCCTTTGCCTGAAAGGTTCCGTTCTTGGTGTCGGTCCACCGCGCCATGCAGAAGATGTAGCAGGGATTCATGCACCCCTGCGCGCTTGTGCAGCATTGCCCCCGTTGGACGCCAGCCCACTGAAAGACAAAGACAAAGAAAGACAAACAACAGATCATGCATTCATTTTGTTCTTTCAAAATGAATTTTGGATGAGGATGAATGCATGGACGCCAGCCCACTGAAAGACGAAGTCAAAGAAAGACAAACAACAGAAAGACAGGTGTTTCTCTCTCTCTCTCTCTACCACACACACAGCTTGAATTCGTCATGATTTGCCTCTTCTTCCATTGCTTTTTTTCTTTCGGGGTCCCTTTTTTTACTGGTCGAAACAGCTGCATGTCGGTCGACTTTGTTGAGGCTCGAAGAGTGCAACCAAATGTGAGATTCAACAGAAAGGAGAGAGATCAAGCAGGCAGGAACCCTAAGGTCATCCTGAGAGGTCCTCTGTCTGTCTGTCTGTCTGGATGCTGATTCTTTGTCTGGCTCATAAATCGACGAGTTGGTTCTGTTTCTTTCTCATTCTGAGTCGTTCCCTTACTCGAAGAACAACGGGAAATTCAGAATGAGGTACAAACATAAGCAAAGAAAGAATCACAAACAGAGAAAGAGAGCAGCTGACGCACGCTGTTGGGACCTGGATTCGGGGCAGGAACTGCGGCACCCTCATCAGCTGCAGTGAGTTAGTGAGTCAGTCAATCATGCATTCATGCATTCATTCATGCATTCATGCATTCATGCATTCATCCATTCATTCATTCATTCATTCATTCATTCAGTCAGTCAGTCAGTCAGTCAGTCAGTCAGCCAGCCAGCCAGTCAGTCAGTCAGTCAGTCAGTCAGTCAGAGCAGAATAACTGAAGGCTGGGCGGTTGGGTGTGAGGGTGGGAAGCTGGCTTGAGGGGGAGCAAAGGGAAAAGGATTGGAGGCAAAACAGAGAGATCCAACAGGACATAGATCTGCGTGCCTTCACAGGCATGCCACTGTCCTCTCCATCTACATGGACCTTCAGACATGTGCGCACCACCACGTGAATAACGATGATGCATCCCCTGTGTTTCTGCCCCGGGATTATTGTATAAAGGAAATGTTGACAATCTCTGCAACTGATTTGATCACCCCACGTCCTTGTACCCCCCCCTTTGCTAAAGTTTGTCTTCCCCTCCCCCCTTCCTTCCGCTTGCATGCCCCTCTTTGAATCTTTCGTTCCTTTTTCGCACGAATCCTCAGATGTGAAGCAGTGGATTTGTCTTGCATGGTTTTTCCTCCTTACTCCCTTTTCGCACGTCTTCTCTACCTGTCTGCAGCCAGCCTGTGTGCTTTCTGTGCCTTTGCTTGTTTCTCTCTGTATCGTCAGTCTGCCTGCCTGATGGCACTCGCCACGTATAGATGTACATATGTATCACCAATCTCGGCATATTTCGCATGTCCGTTTCTTCTGATCTGGGATCCCATTTTCTTCCGAGTCAGGTCCAGTTATTTCCACTTTCCATGTAGCCATCCGTCTGTAAAGAAGTTACCTTCTTACTGATTAGCCGGCATGCCTCTTGCATGATCAGATTTTTGTGAGAGTCATGGACAGCCCCTCCCCCCTCCAAACTTGCACAGACGCTTCTTTTTCGACGCACCTTTATCATCACCATCGCCCGCCATTTCTGCTCAGCCGGAGAGTTGCTCCCTCCCCGCAGATAGACCAGGAAAGAAGGGGCCAAGAGAAGTGAAGCGGTAGGCCTTCTTTCCGCCCAATCCCTATCTCAGCCTGAATACAGTGCAGTTCTCGCGAAGATCGGCTTCTCAGATCTCTTGTCCACCTTTTTTCGGGTTGATCGATGTGACGTGCAATCAGCACGACTTCTTTCCCTCTCTTTGAAGGCATGAGCCGCTTTCAGGAGCGCAATAACTGCATAGATTCTCTCATCGAGACTCTCGAACAAACTGCATATATATATATATATATATACATGCATGCATGCATGGGATCGATAGCATTTTCTCGATGCACCTTTTTTTTGAGCCGGTTGTGGCCGCGAATTTTGAGCCGAACAGCTGGCAATTTAATGCACACATGGAGCCGGTTGGGGACAGCTAGGGCGTCCTGCCATCAACGACCGATCTCATGCCGTCTACATGGTCACAGCATATCACGCATCACATGCAGACTGACTGCATGTCACTGACATGATCCGTGACGTCTACAACAATTGTATGATGCACTGATCTGTGAATTGATCGACCACTCTGCTTCAAAAGGCTTTCAAGCGAATGATCTGTTAGAAAACCAGTCTCCTCAGATGCATGAATTGCTGCCTGAAGCTGCCCGACGCTCTTAAAGATCGAGCGAGCATGCAGAGCATATCTGATCCAGCGATCGAGACCGGAAGCTGATCTAAGGAGGGGCCGGGGCAAAGCCATTCCAGATCGATCGACTCACTCTGCGCGCAGAAGCCAAGCTGCTGCTTTCGTGTTTTCGCACACGTCTGACAGCTTCACCAGGAGCAATCTCATGTTCCCCATCTGCTGTCCCACCTGGCTTCCCTCTCTGTTTCCACGCAGTTCGAGCACGAAGAGTAGCGGACAGTCGTAAGACAGCCAGTAGAAAAGAAGAGAATGACGTCTGACGAACAAATTGTGTGGGACACTACCGGACCCTCAGTAGTTGGGGAGCTGGTGTCGTCCTTTGACTGCAGCGATGAACTTGTGGAGGCTTTGGTCGACTCCACAGAGGGCGCGTTCACCCAAGACACTTACGAGAGTCTGGTGGAGGCGTGCCAAGTCCCCACCGGCTTGGTGTTGGACTTGGACGTGGTGGAAACGAACTCGATGCACAGCGTCACTCTGTTGACCCCCGTCTTCTTTGTCGGTGCTGGGTCAGGGGGGGTGGACGTTCGCACGGAGTTTGAGGGGCACGTTGAGAAAAGGGCAGTAGCCTGGCTGCCCAGACGGGGAGGAGCGTACAGTTTGACTGCATCGGTCTCGACAGGAGAGATGAAGAATCTGAGGGTGGTGGTAAAGAGCCCAGTATTCAACCTGGCACTCGCGTTCGATAACGTCTTTGAGTGTTTGTATTGGAAGTGGGAGAAGAAGATGAATGATGAGCTTGAGGCAGCTCTTCTGAATCTGCTTGTTACGTTGAATGAAGACGTGAAAAATGCTTTTCGTCAGGTCTTTTCTCTCATCGGTTCTTTCATGTCCTCAACCGATTTCAATTTTGAAGATCAGATCGAAAGTCTTGAGGACGATATCCAGACGGTACTCGGGGAAGGAAAGTTGGAATATGTGGGAGCGTTGCACAGGGGTCTGAGGTCGTTGGTCGATAATCCCTTGAAGCATCTGCTTCCCTCACATGCTATTCAGGCCATAGAGGCGTTCCAAGCAGCAAAGGGGAGGCTGGCAGACATGCCAGCGCTTCTAAGCGCAATCGACGAAATGATCCGCGCGTGCGAAGAGTACGTGAAATTCGTACAGACTGTGGAAGGTGCTGCGGGGGTGCCTTTGCAAGACACCACAGGACACATTGCAGTGTTCACCCAGATCACCATTGCGGCGCAGACCTTCCGAAGAGATTTTGGATCGGCAGGTACGGAGGAGTGGAGGCTCTTGGCCTCAATCAACGAATCCATGTGGAGCCTATCGATGCTCACAAGAGGGCAGAGTGACGTCCCCCAATATTCTCATCAGCAGCAGCAGACCGCCAGGAGGAGGTGGCCGCTCCACCTGTCTGCCTACCGTCGCTACTCGTTTTGTCCCCGGGTGGGGGCTGAACACATTTTGGAGTCGGGGGGGGAGTGGGAGACGGACCTTCTAGGCATGAGTGAGGGACTTGGGGGGGCAGGGTTCTTGGTGGGTTCCAAGGGACCCCTAGTCTCTGCACAGGGGGGGAACCCTATGCAGTCGCTCGTCATGTCAGTGGCCGGTGCAGGTATGCAGAGCCCCCTCCCGTACTCAATTGGAGGACCCGAGAAGGGCGCAGAGGCCGTGGAGGAAGGAGCGCTGTTGCTGAAGAAGCTGATGGACGCTGGAGCCAGGTCCGTCGGTAGGGGGGGCGAGAGTCGAGTGAGTACTTAAACATTCTAACGTCATGCAGCTAGTCAGAAAAATATGACTGACTGTGGTGCGTTCATGTTACTAGTGAAGAAAAAAGACTCATGCATGCCTGCTGCTGCTCGTGTAAGTTGCAGAGCTTTTCTCCGATGGGTCGAAAAATTCTTAACGCATCCTTATGCAATGTTCGCTCTGTCCTTTTATGGGGCATGATCTGTAGATGTCTTCTCGCATCGGTTCAGTCGAGCGTGAGTGAGTGAGTGAGTGAGTGAGTCAGATTGAGATCCAGACTCGATGCATGATCTTTTCGATGTGCGAGTGGAGTGGCAAGCCGGGTGGATAGATGTGTGTGGGGGNGGGGGGGGGGGGCGGGGGTAGTTGGACACTAGAATGTATATACCGGTGTCTGGGTGAGGGGGCATAGACGCCCTTCTGTTGAATTTATTTTGCTTTGCCTAATTGTCTGCCTTTCTGCTTTTCTATGTATCTTCTGAGCTTCTATCTTCCTACCGGTCTCCCTGTGTGCTTGCAAGCAGATACGTGACGTCGGAGAATGCTGTTCACGGAAATTTTGGACTTCAGTGGGCGTCTCTTGACCTTTCAGGCCGAATGTCTGGCCGTTTGAAAGGTTTTGTTCCTGAGGAGATGGGGGGAGACACGGCAAGGAGACTGGTGAGCAGACGTAAAGACGCCCTCCGATTCCTTCGCCAGACAAAAGGAGATCTTCGATTCTCCCTGCGGATGAATTCAGACTTTGACGCTGCGGTTTCTTTGGTCAGGCGTCATCACAGGCATTCGTGGGTCAGCCCTGGGTTGGTACGCATTTGGGAGAAGATGAGGGAGGAGGGTGAGTTCGCAATCTTTGAACTTTGGGGTGGGAAAAGGGTTGCTGAGGGGGAGGGGAAGGAAGCTTTCGAGTGGGTGCTCTTGGCAGCAGACTACGGGCACTTTCTTGAGGGGGGGGTGTTTTATGTGGCAACGAGAGCGATTGAGAAAATCCCTTCTGAGACAGAGGCAACGAAGGAAGGGAATGGGGAGTCTGCCTTGTCCATTTCAAACTTTCGTCGTGCTGCCCCTGGGTTCATGCTGGCGTTGGTTGAGTGCGAGTCTTTGAGGAAGCAGTTTGGGTGTGAGCTGTGGGACCTCGGGGGAACGGACGAGAGTCCAGGGATGCAGTATAAGAAGTCGCTCGCACAGGTGTATGAGCGGCCTCTGCTTCAGGGGGGTATGAGAATCCTTCGGCGAGAAGCCAGGGCGGAAGGGAGGTCAGTGGAAGACTCGCGTTTGCCCCCAGGAGAGCCAGTGCGTTCCATGGTTCGGGAGGGAGGAGTTTTGGTAGAAAACATCAGAGAATCTGATCTCTTTCTACCTTGGTCAAAGAGAACTTGACGACTAGTAGCTTGACAAATAATGTATAGAAACAAATTTTTGAGTAATGTTTTGATGCGATATTATTTTAAAACCTACGGTTACCCACCAGACCTTCAGTTAGAACTGAACCCTCTAAATTACATACTAGATTTTATATAATTAAGTTACATTATTATGAGTTTTAAGCTTGAGGTCGCACAAGCGAGAGAGCTAGCAACGAGAACAGTAAACAGGACAGAAGGAAAAGGCGGAAGAAGAACATGCTAGACGCTAGAAACAAACTTTAAGTCAATGCCCCCCCATATTATTATACTGTTATTTAGTCTATTGCTAGTTATCAATCATGCATGCCATCTTTAGCTAAAGGCGTTCTATTCTAGATTTCCTTGGCATAAGTTGAAGCTACTAGTAGAGTTGAAGTACACTTTCAGACTTTACTTGAAAATTTATGAATCATGCTAGGAATCATGATCTATCATACTAGATCATGATTCAAAATCATCTACTAGATGGACTTATAGCTACTCATAGCTTATCATAGCTAATTACTTGAATGAATGAATGAATAAATGAATGAATCAATGAATAAATAAAAGTATTATAAAACTTATACAATTTATTAGTTTTTAAATTGTCTAATCTATATAATTTTAAGCCTAGCTAGTTTTAAGCGGTATCTACTATCCAAATTTTGATGTTGCTGTTCAATTTTTCTTAATTTTTTAAAAAACGTAGTGGTTACAGACTAAGTCTGTGACCCGGTGTGACCTTAGAAAAAAGATATATACTTTAAATCTGCCAGTGTCTAGTCGTAAGTTACTCGCAACTCTAGTACCACTGTGCCACACTATATAACCTTGGCAATCTATCGATATATAGTACGCTCTGCATCTAACTCTGTTGCATAACTTGCATTGCCCTCAATGATTGAATGAACAGTTTAATTGATCGAAAGAGCTGAATTCATCATGTAAATGTCTGCCGTTTTATTCGCAACCCGCGGAACCCGCCAAAGAATGTACTACTGAGGATTCCTGGTGCCCTTTTTCGAAAGGCGTTTCATGCAAAAGATTCAAATTCCACTAGATCGGTGTCCGGATGACGGTCTCACTGACTGGTGGCTTGTGCCGCGCACTCTCAAAGTGAAATCGTGAAAACCTGTACAAGCCGATATTCACCAATGAAGGAAGCGGCGCTCACCATCACCAAGCATGATCGCTGCTGTGCATGAGCTGTCAGGAACCTTCGTCCAGAGCCATGCAAAATCTGACTAAGTCGGCCCTTTTCCCGTCTCCAGTGACTCTCCACCAAACAACGCTTGTCCGGATGTATGCATGCACCGTCAGGCCTCACACATTCAACTTGAATGCGTCCCTTGACAGCGCCAACAGAGAGGGTCGATCGTCGAGCCTTGTCGAAGAAGCTAGATCAACTTTCCTGCACCTGTCCGACAGCTCCAATCGATCAATCAATCAATCAGTCCCCTCCCCCAGACGTCTCGCCAGCTGAAGCGGCGCCTGCCAGAGCGAGCCCACTGGCATACCCGCTAGACGACTGCGAAGAACGACTTTCCGACGCTGAGCCTGGAGTTCTCAGAGGACGGTCACCCTCAGGCTGAGGGTCACTGAGCACGGCGTCGTCGAAAGCCTGCCAGAAAGCGGCGACCGAGACGGGCTGAATCCTGACTGAGTTCCACACGGTGAAGTTGTGGTCAATGAGGATCTTCTGCATGCACAATTTTATGGATTGAGATCTATGAACAATTACAACAGGTTTAAAAAGTGCATGTACTGAGGGATGGACAGATCAACACTGCAGAACACAAAGCGTCTCACATACTAAAAATACAAGAAAAAGATAAATAGCACTACGATGATTCGAAGAGTCACGATGGGAGATTTCTCTTGAGTTTTTTGCCTACCTGCGCATAAAAAAGAAGTGCGGCCAATACAATGAAAGTGGCGAGCTGACAAATTGGAGACACGAAGACGAGCCAAGCACTGGGCTTGAGCAGAAAGCGGAGAAAAAATAAAGAAGAATCGATGAAGCTGAACAGATTCAACTATCCACAAAGAAAATGCACACGGTTGTGAACGAATGATCATTCGTCAAAGCATGCGTCGAAGAGTAAACTTTTGACACGCATGATCTTTTTAGATCCACTGACCACAGCTTTCTCTGCGGTTGTCACGGGGACAAATCGATTGCCCGCGGCTCTCCTTCGCGCGATGTGGGACGCAATCTTGAGAGAGCTGCAGTGGAAGAGGATGGCCTTGTGACGCCGCTTGAAGTTCCCCTCAGGATACATCTCAAAGGACACCTTCACCCCCGCCGACTCCTCTTCGTGATCAAACCCCTGTGTCAGTCTAGTCATCTTTACCACGAGGATGCTGTCACAGTGAGGGGGGCTCTCTCCTGCCGCGCTTCGGCGACCACCCTCGACTTGACCTTCGACCATCCCTGCCATGTCAACAACCAGCTGAAGCCTCTCACAGAAGATGTCCCAGAGATCGTTAGACTTTGACCTGCACACAGCACACAAAAGTACTGTGTGCAGAAAAGTATAGTATAAGGTATAAACCAAAAGACCAACCACAGCACCCCCTTCCATACAGAGCGACACAGCCGTCTCGACTCCCCTAAGATACTCAACAGGGAACCAAGCAGACCGTACCGACCCCACTCCAACACCACACACACATACACACACGCACACACACACGCACACACACACACACACACACACACTATACACACACCACATACACACACATACACAGAGCGACACAGCCGTCTCGACTCCCCTAGGATACTCAACAGGGAACCAAGCAGACCGTACCCACTCCACTCCAACAGTACACACACACACACACACACACACACACACACACTACACACACACTACACACACACTACACACACACTACACACACACTATACACACACTATACACACACTATACACACACACACAATACACACACACCACACACACACATACAGAGCGACACAGCCGTCTCGACTCCCCTAGGATACTCAACAGGGAACCAAGCAGACCGTACCGACTCCACTCCAACAGCACACACAAATTCACTCACACACACATACACAGAGCGACACAGCCGTCTCGACTCCCCTAGGATACTCAACAGGGAACCAAGCAGACCGTACCCACTCCACTCCAACAGCACACACATACACACACACAAACACACTATACACACACCACAACAACACATACACAGAGCGACACAGCCGTCTCGACTCCCCTAGGATACTCAACAGGGAACCAAGCAGACCGTACCCACTCCACTCCAGCACATACATACACACACACACACACACAAACATACTATACACACACCACAACAACACATACACAGAGCGACACAGCCGTCTCGACTCCCCTAGGATACTCAACAGGGAACCAAGCAGACCGTACCCACTCCACTCCAACAGCACACAC
>JAHBMJ010001766.1:4826-26152 GCA_018398765.1 Chromera velia
GGCAGAGGGGCGACCAAAGAAATCCTCGGGAGGGGGGGGACCCCGAGGACCGGGAAAAGGGCGATCGAAAACCCCTCCCCCACCTCCCCCTGCCATCATCATCATATGCATAGGAATCATCTGAGGAGGAGGGGGGCCAGGCGTTCCTCCGTCACTCAAGAAGGGTTTGCTTGACTCTGTATGCCTCCTTGACAAGTTCCCTTTCTTCTCTCTTTCCCCCCCCATGAAAGCGGATTTGGGCTGTCTGTGGGTCCGCACGTCTCTTCGAGCATCTGTCAGCTGTCCCCTCTCTCTGTCTGCAAAAGGAGGAGGGGGGAGGGGTCGCATCGGTCCGCCCTGATCGAGTGGAAGGCCGCCATGAGGAGGCATGGGCATCTGCTGCTGTGCATTTGCCATGGGTGGGGACGGAAACGGGTAGCGGTGTGCCCCTGGTCCTCCTGCAGTTCTCACAAGCTCAGGCGGGGTCGGCCATTCACATCCACTCGAGGGGTCACTCGAGGGGTTGGAGAAGAAGGAACGAGGAGGACCTGCACCGGCAATCGCTCGGCCGTCTCCCGATGATGCACCCACTGGTGCAGATGCAAACTGGGAGGGGGTATCCCTCATAAGAGCTGGGCCGGAGAGGGTGCGGGGAGGGCCCCGGACGGCTCCCCCATTGAAGAAAGAGGGAATCTCAGAAGACAGGACGGCAGCTGAGGAAGAAGAGGAAGGAGGGGATAAGCGAGGGGCAGGGGGTCGAAATTGACGGGAGAGAGCTGCGGGACTCGACATGTCCTGCTTCCCCCCTTGCTGATGCTGCTGCTGCTGCTGCTGTGAGTGAAGCCTGTTGTACTTCGTGTTGCCAGTCAGCGATCCCGTCATCCCACTTGTTGCTCCCTCCTTCTCTCTTTCCTTTTCCCTTTCTCCTCTTGCATGCGCCCCCTCTCTCTGCCCCGATGCGGGGACTCCCAGAGATTTCTTCTTGATTTCTTTCATCACGCACAGATAGGTCGCAGTAGCGTGTTCACTGTGCTTCTCCCACCTGCGATTGATTGCACAAGAGATCGACACACGGGCACAGGTGGAGGGAGAGAGAGGCAGTGGGTGGCACAGGGGGGTCAGCGCTTAGGCGTCTACGTACTTCCCCTCACCGACGTATTGCAACCATCACGTGACTACTCTACTGAGAGAGAATTTCAGAGCTCATCTGACAGCGCTGTACTATGGCAGTCAGGAGGAAAAAAACACACCAACACCCACTTCTTGCTCAAGGATCGCAGCTGACTGACCTTGTCATGTTACAGGTCCCACAGAGCTCTACTGGGGTATCTGTGGGGCAGGAGAGGCACTTGAACTTGGGGCCGATGATTGGTCCCTCATGGCACGCGTGGCACCGACTTCCTTCGTGACACTGCACACAGAGATGCACAAGGAAAGGGGGGGGGGGATCCAAAAATACGTCTTGCTATTTTGGCGGTCAATTGATTCGATAAAAGAGGAGTTCTCAACACGCACCAAGGGGACACACACGCTCGGAGCAAAACAAACCTCCGAACTGTTCTTTACGTGGGAGAGGATCCATGCAGAACAGAGAATCTCGAAGGTGAAGGGAAAGAAGGAAGAGAGAGAGAGAGAGAAGACAAAGGAAAACCAGCCAACCGACCAGGCTTTCCCGAATCTCTTCCTCATCCTCTCCGTCCCCCCCCATCTCACCCCCTCCCCCAAGGGCCCCAAGCAAGTCACCGCTTCCCTCCTCGTCCCCCCCGGACAGAGAAGCGACAAGAGGAAACGCCAAATGACCATCACTGAACATTCCACGCAAATCACCACCTGTCAATGTACGTAATCTCGCAAGCATGCTGTCTGTGATCGGGAGCACGACTTGGCTCTGGTTTCGAAATGGAAGTTTTCCTAGTGCCTTCAGGAATTCATACGCCAGAGTCCCTAGACCCTCATGGAGGTCCTCTCCCTTCAGCAGTCCTCTGATTGAGTCCGCAAAAGGACGGAGATCCTCGACACCCGAATTTTCAACAGCTGACAACACACACTCGGCATGTGCACGCAAGAATCCGCTGGCAGCCAGGACCTGCAGGCTGGGGGGAGCTGCTTTTCCTCCCTCCGCAGCAACTGCTGCAACTGCAGCAGTGAACACCGACGAGCACACAGAAGCCCCCGACTCACGCTCGGGATGTAGCTCCTCCTCCCCATACCCCCTGCTGACCGTCTCACCACCGATCACTCGTTGCTGTCCTTCTAACGAGCTCTCGCCCGAACTCTGCCTGCCTGACTCTTCACCCAACTGCCTTCCCTGTACACCCCCCCCCAATGGACGTCCCTCTTCTCCAGGGGGCCCCTCCCCAATCCCAAAAAGCTCCGCAGATGTTGTTCGATTCAGCCTTTCGACCTTCTTGGCCAACCTGAACGAATGAGGAATTCAAGAAGGGCTACTAACGAACGTTCACAAGCACACGTGCGTAAAAAAAAAAATCCAAGCAACCAACGCTCAGGTACGAGGTCGAAAAGCTCACAGGGCAGAAGCAGAAGATTAGTCCCAGACGGCCACTGCAATAACACGTTAGACAAAAAGCGGTGGATTCCGTGTCATGTAAGTTGAGAAAACAGGCGACAGGAACAGTGTTGACTGACCTATTTTGCAGCATCGGAAGAAAATGCAACACAAGACTTGCAAGCTGCACGGAGAAACAGACAAAACAACCATCAATAGGGGCAAGCCATTTGCACAAGAGACACACAACAACTGTGAGCAAATAAAGCAAAAACATAAATGCACACCTGCAAAAGATAGAATGAAGGCACAAAGCGGAAAAGGAAGCGGAAGATTGCAGAGAAAAACAAACCGCCCCATCGCCTACCTAGCTGGCTTATTGGTTGATAGGGAAATAAAGGATCTGAGAGATGGCACGCAAACCTGACTGACCATTTGAGGCGACAGTTTCTTGACTGAGATGAGCCGATTGAGGAGAAATAGAAAGGGTCTAGGCCCGCGGGGCTGGAACGTCTTCTCCCTCCTCATCGCCCCAAAAACCGCACGATTATGACTGTTCCCCCCTGCTGTGCTGTTGCTGTTGCTACACGCTCTTTCTTTCTCACGGTCCATTTCACGTTCTTTCTCTTTTCCTCTCCCCCCTACACGCCTCTCTTTGTCTCTCTCCCTCTCTCTATCTCTCCTCTCGAATGCCCCTGCAACACCATACAGAGAATGACGAGGCTCTCCAAGCCCTCTGCTTCGGGGCTCCCCATGCAATGGACTGCTGACCGACCGAGGCGGCCCCCCGCCCTGTCCGCTCAGCCCCCCGACCGGGCCGCGCTTTTCATCTCCTTTGCCGGACGGAAATGGCGACGCAAATCCGAACGCCACACCCCGACCCTCCTCTCCCTCTTCCCCCCCATGACGAAACCCGGGCACTGAACAGCCTGGGGGCACAGACGGGAACTCTCCCCCCAAACCCCCTGACTCCCCCTCTGACGAAGGTACAAGAAGACCCGCATCGGCATTCAACGGTTGCATACCAGCAAACGGCTCCTCCCACTGAAGATTCTGTCCAGAGGATCTTGTGGGAACAAACGACGACGAAGACCGGGGAGCCGGCTGTTCAGGTTCTACGAAAGACTCTAAGGGCTTTCCGTGCGAAGGAAGGGGTAACCCTCCTTTGTATCGGAACAGGGGACCGTCACTTTTGGCCTGCTGACTTACACACGTGCCCCGTCCTTCTGGGGCGCCTTCTGTGAAGCTCCGGGGAAGACCCCCGCCACGCTCATGCTGCTGCAATGGCATAATAAAAGAAAAGTCTGGGGGGTGACATTCAGAACGCAAAGGAGCCAAAGTCGACGATCCCATCGATGCCTCAGGAGACAACTGCTGCTCCCTCGAATCAAAACGTACTCCCAATCCCCCCCCCTTCCCATAAGAAGCAACAGCCTGATCAAATTCCTCCTCCAAATCAAAAGCATCCTCAGTCGCAGCAGAGTTTTCCAAAGGCACCCCAAGGGTACTCTTCAAAGGAAGGGGGTTCGAACTAGTGGCTGCAGGGAGAGAAGAGAAAAGGCTAGAAGAATGACCACCACGAGCCGTCAAAGGACACTCTGCCGCCTCCTCCGGGGCCAGAGACAGAGGACACTTCGACAACTCAAAAACGGTCAAATCAAGCACCCAGTCTCCTCCCCCTCCCTTGCCCCCCTCTCCACCACTCGGGCCGGAAGAGGGCTGCTCGGCTTGTTGCCGTGCCTTCCCGATGTCCCTTCGTTCTTGCGCCAGCGCAATGGCATCTGGTAAAGTGGCCTCAACCAAAGTGCACCAGTCTTCTTCGTCTTTGTACTTCAAAGCGAAGTTATGTCGCGACAGTTTGTGGGTATCCTCCACCACTTTGACGATCTCCTCGTAGCCCTGCAACGCGAGCACGTGAAAAATAAGACAGTAAATGGGTAGGTAGAACACTGGAGATAAGCGTCAATAGTCAGGTTCCACGTCCAAATAGTCGTCTTTCGCATCATGCTCAGAAGAGACGCCTTACCTGTGGAAGATCGATTCTTCGTATGTCATCTTTGAATCGAAGTTTCAACTTTGGTCTCTTAGGATCCTTTTCCATGTTTCCTTCCTCTCCCTCTCCGAAGCTTGTCCACTTTCTTTGGTCTGGAGAGGAAGAGGTCGCCCCAGAACCCTCACAGCGCGACAAACCTCATTCCCATTAAGGGGAGACGAAAGGCAACGGCGGCCCACCCCCACCTACTGTAACCCACGGGGCACTTACCCTTCCCAGACGCTACAACAGGCAGCCAGAACTATCGCCCTCCACGAAATGTACATGCAGCTGTCCAGAGGATCACGAGATGCTACCTCTACTCCATCTCTACTCCGCACTTCCGAGCTGTCAGTCTTTCGTTACATGCAGTCGCGTCCGTCATGCCGGAGTTGCTTGAGGGGCACGTTTTTTTTCGGGCACGCATGCAGGGCACGACGTTCTCCCACTCGATCCGTGAGAGCTCCCCGCCAACGCGAAATCGCGGGAGCGGGGATGGTGCCCGCCTTTGGACCGTAGTTGTTGCAGTTGACAAACAACATTTGAATTGCGTTGCCGCTTCTGTTTGAACTTTCAAGTGCCTGGAACTAAGTAAACACACGCTGCTTGCTGCTGACCTGAAGGTTTAGCTGGCTGGGAGGGACTTGTTATGGGAAAATAGTGGTTCACACACACGCGTGCCATTTTGTCTCTTCTGGTTTTGAGGTCTGCCGTCTCGCTCGTCGTTCTGCCGTCTGGCAGCCAACCAAATCAGTATGAGAGGTGCAGTCCCGTCTCTGTGCCTTTTCATCTCATTCTACACTGTTTTTCTGGCTTTTGTGGCTTCATTCCGATCCATCGGGTTTTTTCGTGAATTTACTTTGGTCAAAAGGGGGTGCTTGGTTTCGTCTGTCCCGAAGACCCAGTTGGAGATGGGGCGACGGCCAAAGAGCGCAGAGAAACAAAGTACGACGCCTGCAACGCCAGAATTCTACGTCCGCGTTGTGATGGACCCGCAGTGCCCCTGGTGCTACCTTGGTCAGTGCCGCTAGTTGTTGCGCCGTCTCCTTTTGACCATTCCTTCTTCATGCCATGACACGCTCGCTCGCTCGCCCGCTCGCTGCAGGCAAGAAGGCACTTGACGAAGCAGTGAATAAGTTCAAGCAAGACCAGGGAGACAAGGTCGCCGTGACTGTCGACTACAGGCCGTACGTGCTGCGGCCCAATATTCCTGCAGAAGGTTTGTGAAGATGGCACCTGGAGAGACAAGAGATGGAGACACAGAGTGCAGTGTGTCGGGAGAGAGACGCCAGAGCACCGGGGACAGGCAGTCAAATTGACCGATAGACAGACAGACAGACAGACGGACGGGCAAGTAGGCAGGCAGGCAGGCAGGCAAACAGAGAACACACATACTGAGTGATCAAGTCACAGAAATTGAAATAAGACTACCAGTTGAAAGGTATACAATCAGCCACACACGCACTGGGGGGGTGGGTGGGGAAGGGAGGGGTCGGCAGGCTTCCAAAGTGACTTGCAGACCTGCGCAGACAGACAGACCGACATGCAGAATGAGACACACACGCACACACACACATACACACACACACACACACACACACACACACCCTTACACATACAAACACAAAGACAAACGACAGAGAGAGAGACCGAGAGCTAAGACCAGAGAGTTCCACAGACATTCAAACAAGCTGCGCAAATGAAGAGTTCAGAGAAAGAGGGGGGGGCGAGGGGTCAGGGCGGAGAGAACGTCTTGGTGTCTGCTCGTGCAGGTTTGGCCTTCGAAGACTTTGCTTTGAAGACTTATGGGGCTGGCTGGAGAGAATATGACTGGGTGGGTGACAGAGACGCAGTCAATCTTGCAGCCGCGCGGGGGTTGACGATTCTCCCTGCAACGGATAGGTGCGTCCACTCAGTTGTTGTCTCTCCGCTTTGTTTTGGTGGTAGTGCGAGAGGAAGGGATGGGTAGGGGAGGTTTGGCTCTACTTATGTGTTGATCTGTGCATGGGTTCAAATAGGCGTTGCTTGGACCGGAGAGAGGGCGCCTGGCAGGCCCGTAGGAAAGATCCGTGTCTGCGTTTTCCGGCATTCCCATTTCCCTTCCCCCGGACATTTCCTTGGTGCACGCACATGCAGGCCGGTGCTGAACGTCACCAATCCCCTCCGGTTGATGGAATTTGCAAGGAGGCAGGGGAAACAGAGCGAATTGATTGATGAGGTTGGTTGGTTCCAAAATGGCTGGCTGCTCAGTTTGATTCAACCATTCAGGCACCTCACTCGTGAGGTTGATCAGGCTGCCGAGTTCGAATCTGCTTCTTCCATACCGCACTCCTGTTACCTTTGGTATCCCTTTTTCTCTTGGCAGGCGGGCCTGGCAGTCTCTCCCGGCCTCCTGTGGTGCAGCGAGACTGGACATTCACTCGAGTTCTTTTTGTACGGGAGTGAAGCGTTTATCTTCGCCTCCCTCTGCATCTTCCCCTCTCCCCCCCCCGCCCTTCTTCCATCCTTGTGTGTGTGTGTGTGTGTGTGTGTGTGTGTGCGTCTGTGTGCATGCATCTGGATATGCTTGTGTGCAGATGTTTGAGGCCTACTTTAAGAAAGGGGAAAGGATCAGTGACGCACGAGTGGGTCGGTTGGACTTGCTCCTTCCGGGTGGAAGTTTTCTTTGGCTGGCTGTCTTCTTGTAGCTCCTCTCTCCGACCTATAAACGTCCTGCAAGAGCTACGGAAACGCTGACCCCCACAGACATCCGACGCAGAGCTGTCGTCTCTCCGAGCCCTTCTCTCTCTCGCTCTGTCTGCTCCCTCTTCTACTCCGACCTGATGGACTCTCTTCCTTCCATCCATCCTGCCTTCCTATCTGGACGCTCCGTTTCCTGAAGCAGCCGCAGACGCAGAGCTCGTCTCGAACGGAGCCTTTGGGTTGGGTCGGCCTGTTTCTTTCTTTCCCTTTTGAAGCCGTCCACCTGGAGTGTCTGCACTTTTATTGTCAGACTGTGTCTTTCTTTGTTGAGACGCGCGTACATTCGTTCGTGCATTTGTTCAGGTTCTGAGTCAGATTGCCGAGACGGTTGGGATCACTGGGGCGGGCCCTTTCTTGAAGTCACGAGAGCTAGTCGATCGCACTCACGTAAGTCTATCCGTCTGGTTGTCTGCCTTCGCGCCCCTGTGTGGCCGCAAAGAATTCCCTCTCCGTTTTTCTGCAATTCAATTTTGTGGTGAGCTCGCAGCTCCTTGGGCAGGGGAGGACGCGTTCGAGTTGGTAAAGTGCGTCTTCCTCGCTGAAGTCTCACACTCCATTGTCTGTTGGGCCGTTTGGGCTTCAATCAGGCTCTTTCTCTTTGTTGCTTCGCCGAGGTTTCCGGGCAGGCCGAAACTGATTCCTCCTTGCTGTTCGTTTTCTCTTTTTTTCTCTTTTTGGTGCAGGCAGAAGCAGATGCTCAGTTGATTCCGGGGAACATCAATGCGATTCCTTTTTTTGAATTCTTTCGGGTAGACAAACGGCCTCCTCCGACTCCTGTGAGAACCATCGGGGCTGAGACTGCTCGAAACTTTGGTCTGGCCCTCTATCGGCTATTGGAAGACGACGCCGCTTTCTCGGCTGTTCTCGCCAGGTCAAAGCAGCTGGACACTCCTCAGATGGCAGTTGAAACAACGGGGACGCAAGAATCCCGAGAGTCGGATGATGAAACGACAAAGTCTACAGGAGGAAAGGGGAAAGGAAAAGGAAAGGGAAAGGGGAAAGGAAAGGGTTCTGGTCGTGTAAAAAAGGAGGAGACGATTGATGGGGATAGTGAAGAAGTGGAAGAAGAGGGAAAGGAGACGGCGGATGAAGAAGTGGTGGTGGAGGATTCAGGAGACTCGGGTGGAGAATCCACCACTGGAAGGGGGAAAGGAAAGGGTAAAGGGAAAGGAAAGGGCAAAGGGAAAGGCAAGCGTAAGGGGGGGGGTAAGGCGAAAGCCAAAGATACCGCAAAAGAGCTTGAAGCTCCTAGTGAGGAGCCTTCAGATACCAAAGTGGGAAAGGGGAAAGGGAAAGGAAAAGGAGGGGGGAAGGGAAAAGGTCGGCCAAAGAAGAAAGTGGACAGCTGACGCTACTGGCAGCAGCGTCTATTGTACAGAATGTGCCCGTTGTAACGCTTCAAGTTTCAAGCTTTCAGGCAGCATCTGCCGGCTAGAAAGTAGGCAATGCTACGAGTCTGAGTCATGAGCATACCAGCGAATGTCAGACAATGTGCGTGTACCAAAGCACTAGTATCATACTAGAGTATCACATAATTAAACTCCGTAGAATAGTTCTATCTCAGTTGAAATCTCTAGCGGAATCTTAATTAACATTGTGATCAATTTGTGAAAACTTTTTTCAAACGGTTCTTAGCCAGAGTAACATTCTATGTTAATAACTTTCATAAACACCAGAATTAATGATGTTTATATAAAGGCGTTCCGTCATGGTGGCCGCATATACTCAGCGGGGTGCCCCGTGTTTTACTTAGATATTCTTTTTTTTTTTTTAAAGTGCTATAATAAGTGATAAGTGATTTATTGGTGCCTTTGAGCACTGTCGCCGTTTTGTCTTGCAGAGGTCGCCCCTAGGGTCGTCCCCGTAATATGGGCTAGAATGTGTGCTAGGTCTAGTGCTAGGTGCTTCCTAGGGTGCTTCATCATCATCAAGAGCAACAGCAACAACACTGGTAGCAACATCATTAACTATAGAGCATCAAACAACTTAAGCAGAAGTCATTAGATTTGAAAAAACTCTAGAACAAATTTCGAATGACATACAATATTTTTTCTTAATTTCAAAATTGCTTATAATTTTTAACTTGAAACTTTCAAATTAAATTTCGTTTCCGATTTCCTAATCGATTTCATTTAAGTTATATATAAAAGGCTCGTCAAAAGGTGGCCTAACGTTAGAACTAGCATTAGAAGTATCCAGCTAGCTAGCTCTGGATATGGATGACGATGGCACATCATAGTCATAGTCATAGTCGAAAGGTGCCAGTGGTAAAGTGAGGCGCGTATACTAGCTGTATAGTCGGTTGATGTGCATATGACGAATTTTGACAGACATATTACTACCTAGGGGGACAAAATTAATGCATATTATACTTACTTACTTACTTAATTGTGGTTAAGCCTAAGGTCTCTGAAACTAGAGACAAATGGTAACCCATGCATACACTTGTAAACAAAAGGAGCAAACCGCCGTAGCTTAGCCTGCTTCCGCAATCTTCCGCATGAATATGAACAACCATGACCCTCTGCAGCCTAGGCTGAAGCTAAAGGCTGAACAAGCGCGTACACTTATTTTAGACAACCTTCGATCAGTGTACTTGCCTTCTTTGGCTCCCGGTCCACAATGAATGAAACGAGCTCTCTTACATATGTCTCTTCTTCCCCGATACCTCTTCCCCCAGCTGCAGCAGTCCATCTTGCTCTGCAGACCCTTTCACCGATTCGTGTTCTCTCTTTCACTCTCTCTGCTAGCAAGTGAAGTTTGGATCTAAACTGCTCTATTCGCACACATGCAGACAATCGAAGATGCACCGCAGCGTCGATCACGTTTTTGTCTTCGACTGCAGGACAGTGAATACAGTGTTCTTCGCAGGATCCACCGTGTCTCTTTCCCCCACCAGCACATGCTCGAAGGAGAGAAGTGAAAAGAGAACCACCAGACAAGAGAGAGCGAGGCAGAATATGCAATTGAACTGTATAACCCCACCCCTTTCTAACCCTCCCCCCTAAAAACAATATGGCCAGACGCTGATGCGATCGGTTCTCTATCTAAAAATTACTCAGTCGGGAGTTGCGTGGATAGATGTCACATGAACGGGTGAGCCTATGCTCACCGACAGGTCTTGAAGTCAACCATTCCGACAACTATTCTGAGGCTTCCCTTTCCCTCACTTTCTGCCTGAGTGTCCATTTATTCGTTCCGTTTCTCCCTCTCTGGCTTTCTTTTCTCACAAGATCTGGTGTGATTGTCTGAAGCATGCTACTGGCTGAATTGGCCCATACCGGGGTCAGCAAAGCATATCTTCAACACAATCATCATGGGCGTGTGGTGTATACCCAAGTAAAAGTAATCTAACGTCAGACTAAAAGATAACTTTCTATTTAAACATAGCTCTATCGTTTGTGTTTTATAAGTCAAATCTGTAAAATTGAAAAAATAGTAGTGTACGAGCGCTCTAGGAATTAAAAAAAACATTCTAGGACTTCAAACTAAATTTTTGACCCAATATAAGGCCCGTAGGACCCAAGTAGTTCGTATAAGTCTTCACTAAGTCTACTTGGTTAGCTTGGTCTAACGCCGCCCCTTTTATTCGACAAACTCAAATCTTCATTTTTTTAAAAAAAAAACATGCATTAATTTTATCCCCCTAGGTGTGGAGCGCTCAACATTAATTGATCAATTAAATGAACACTATATCAAGATCATCATCATTAACCTGATCAACTAGACTTCTAGCTTTTAAGCCACTTAACTGTTCACTCTTTAGTTAATATAGCTAAGAGTGCTACAGAACAACCTCTCTGTCTGCATTTCTTTCCTGTAATTCATCTCTCCATGCTAGCGACCATGCTAAGTCACAAACAACTATTGTTGGAACTGTCGTTCAAGTCCTGTGTAATTCTTATTTTGGTATTGTATGCATATTTGTTACTTAGGTGTTACCTAGACAAAAAAAGAGTCCATTCTTCTTTTTTTTTGTTTTACTGTGATATGCGTAGTTTCAAAATCTAGTTCAAAATTTAAAGTTTAAAATTAAATTAAGTTTATAAAAACCATCTGTAACTATACTTTTTTCTCTAGAAAACAATAGAAAATAGACATATAGCATAAAATAAACGAAATAAAGGAAAATAAAAGAATGTAGATAGAAATCTATTACCCTAATTTACGATAATTTCCCTAACTTTTAAAATCTTAATCTATCATCTATATCAGCAGTAGCGATGAGTAACTTTATTCACGTAAATTTGGGGTCCAAGCATCGGTGTACACTTCTATAGGTACACTCTTGATTGAGACGGAGACAGAGGCGGATGCAGGCAGACACAAAGGGTGAATCCGTTGCAGTCGCTGAGGATGAGGAAAACATAAGGGGGGGGGGGGGGGGGGGTCAGACGCTCTACGTCGGTTGTTGATCGCCGAGTCGGACTTTTACTGCTGGCTTGGAATGAGAAGGATCGACAAAGTTCCCCCTCTCTGTTCCTTCAAGGGAGGGGGCTCTTGCGTGTGGGTGTCGAATGACAATTTTGCCCTTCCGGTGAGGGAACAGAGGGAAGATTCGTTCACGCATGCACGAACTTCTTCAAGGAGGTCGGGGGTGCTGTGAAACTTTCTTCTTCTTCTTCTCCTTACTTCAGACGACGAACGCGCACTGCTAACCCCCCCCTCTGCTCCCTTCAGCTCCCTAATTCTCTCTGCTCCCTCAAGCTCCCTAATTCTCTCTGCTCCCTTCAGCTCCCTAATTCTCCCTGCTCCCTTCAGCTCCCTAATTCTCTCTGCTCCCTTCAGCTCCCTAGTTCTCTCTGCCCCCTTCAGCTCCACAAAGAGAGTCGAGAGCCTGCAAAAGAGAGACACGCATTCGATCATTGTCTAAGTCATTCATTGCACAAGTCGGATGTGATGCGTCTCGTTTGCACATATGATTCAATTCCTGTTCTCAAAGGCCTCTGCTTGATAACAGCCGGCAAAGGGGATCAGAAAAGAAACTTGAAGGCAATTGTCAGGGCTTTTTGTGCTCCAGGGCGCTTACGAGTGCGCTGTCCCACGATCGACGCCGATGCATGCTGTCAGATATGCAGCTTCAAGTGCATGGAGGGAGGCCTTTCGCTAAAGACTTACGGGTCTGAGGGAGAGCAGGCTTGAAGGTTCCGAGCTGTGATCAGATTAACCTTCGTCGTCATCGGAATCTGATTCGGACCTGCAGCAGACGTGTGAACGAATGGAGAGAGAGTTTGAAGGCCTACGTACATCGTACAAAAGTCAACAAAGTCTACGAAGAAAGGCCCGTTTTAGAAAAGAGGGGGGACCTATGTCTCCTCCAGAAGAAAGACATGTACCACTGCCAATCTGGGGGAGCAGGGTTTGCCTTTGCCTCAAGTCCTTAGGCTCCCGCATGTGTATGATTGTGGTTTTCTCTCTCTCTCCCTTTTTATTTCTCTCCCTTCCTCTATCCATCCATCTCTCCCTCCCTCCCTCTCTTCTTCTCACTCTTTCTGTGTGCGTGAAAGTGTGTATATGTGTATGTCTGTGTTCTTTTCTCTCTCGCTTTGCTTCCCATCTCTCTCTCTCTCTCGTCGATCCAAGTCTCTCTCTCCTTATAAGTTTGACTTTGTCCCTTTCCCTGACTCTTCAGAGTTTGTCGCTCTCCATCCATTCCTCGTTCTGCCATGTTTTCTCCCCCCCCCCAACTCTCCCCCTCCCCTCCTTCCCATCTGTCCCTCTCTCCTCGATCCGAGTCTCTCTCTCTCCTTATAAGTTTGACTTTGTCCCTTTCCCTGACTCTTCAGAGTTTGTCGCTCTCCATCCATCCCTCGTTGAAACTTCTGCCATGTTTTCTCCCCCCCCCAATCTCCCCCTCCCCTCCTTCTCATCTGTCCCTCTCTCCTCGATCCGAGTCTCTCTCTCTCCTTATAAGTTTGACTCTGTCCCTTTCCCTGACTCCTCAGAGTTTGTCGCTCTCCATCCATCCCTCGTTCTGTCATGCTTTCTCCCCCCCCACTCTCCCCCTCACCTCCTTCCCGTCTGTCCCTCTCTCCTCGATCCGAGTCTTTCTCTCTCCTATCTCTCTCCTTATAAGTTTGACTCTGTCCCTTTCTCTGACTCTTCAGAGTTTGTCGGCGAATTGTCACTCTCCATCCATCCCTCGTTCTGCCATGTTTTCTCCCCCCCCCACTCTCCCCCTCCCCTCCTTCCCGTCTGTCTCTTGCTCTGCATTAAGTGTGTTGTATGTGCCTGCGCGCTGGGAGGTTCAGGCTTTGCCTGCTCAAAAGCGCACAGGAGCCGCAACCGCAGACCCGCACACATACTTTTTCACAGGGGAAGACACTCTCTTGGAAGCACAATAAAAGCTTCAAAAAAGTGTGTTGATAAAGAAAAACGTAAAGTCACGGCAATTTCAAGATTGGCGTACAGAGAAGCATTTCAAACTTTTCAAGGCCTCAAAACGCGGAGAAAATGTATCTCTTTGAGCTGTCTTGAAAAGCGTATGGCCTGTTCCAAGAACATCTGCTCAAATGAGACCAAGTGTGACCAAAAAGAATTTAAAGGTCGTGGAGAAGTCTGAAGGAGAATTAAGCGAAATGAAATGAGACAACTGCGAATGCAATCACCTATAGATTTGCCCGTGCTCACCGTTTGCGTCTAGATGTCACCTTCTGTTTTTTCTTTTGCGTCGCCCCTGTCTCCTCCCCTTTCCTCAGCACTCCCGTCTCAGAGTCTTCCTCTTTCATCTGCACCCCCTGACCGGAAAGCACAGCAGCCAGGGCTGTTCGCTTCGGCCGAGTCTCAGAAGCAGCAGAGAGAATCCTCATCCTCTGGTCATCACGGTCGCACCGAGTCAGATCCAGCTTCAGGAGAGACGAGGCCTTCCCTGCCCTCACCCGATTCGCCAGCGCTTCAACAGCGTCAGGGTTCCCTGCAGTCCATGCAGAGGGAGGCAGGAGAGGAAGAAGGGGGCCTGAGGCGCGCCAAAGGGAAGGAAGGAGAAAAGATCACAGGGAAATGGACAGGAAGACGGAAGGAAGGAGAAAGGATCACAGGGAAATGGACAGGAAGAGGGAAGGAAGGAGAAAGGATCACAGGGAAATGGACAGGAAGACGGAAGGAAGGAGAAAAGATCACAGGGAAATCGACAGGAAGAGGGAAAGAAGGAGAAAGGATCACAGGGAAATCGACAGGAAGAGGGAAGGAAGGAGAAAGGATCACAGGGAAATGGACAAGAAGAGGGAAAGAAGGAGAAAGGATCACAGGAAAATGGACAGGAAGACGGAAGGAAGGAGAAAGGATCACAGGGAAATGGACAGGAAGAGGGAAGGAAGGAGAAAGGATCACAGGGAAATGGACAGGAAGAGGGAAAGAGGGAGAAAGGATAATTACTCAATCCCTCAATCAATCGATCACTCAATTACCCAATAACTCACTCACTCACTCAATGATCAATCACTCACTCACTCAGGCACTCTTTGACGGACTGAAAAGACCCCAATCACAACTCCCCTGCTCTCCTGCTCCGATTCAGATCCCCCAGGCACACATGGAACTCCCCCTGAAAGAAAGCACAGCAGTTGACTGACCATCTGCAGAAGGTGCTGAAGATGATGGCAGCATCTCTGGAGGAACCCGTTTCGGATCCACCTCTGCAATGACATGACGAACACACACATACACACACACACACACACACACACACGGACGCACACACACACACACACACACACACACAGACACTCACACACACACAGAAAGAGAGAGAGAGAGAGAAAGAGAGAGAGAGAGAGAGAGAGAGAGAGAGAGACGTAGATACATACATACATATATACATACATTTTGCATGCATGCATTAATACATGGATAGGCAGGCAGACGCATGTACATGGTGCATCGCTGTCACAGTTCAACCTACAATGTTGTTCAGAAGAACGATGGTGAACGGTGTGATCCTAGAGGGACCAAAGCAGACACAGCCCTCACTCCCCGCAAGCTTCCTCTCTGTTCTCACATTTGTATTTTGTCGAAACTGCCCACACACTCCCAGAGAGATGGCTACACAACTGTTTAGGGTACGCATATATATATCAGGAGTATTGAATTGACACCTGCAGACGAACAGGCACGCTCATTTTCTCATCATCAGACAAAAGTTTCCTGATAGAGAAGGTCGGATGGCAACAGAGCTAGTCATGCAGAATGAAAGAAAGAGAAACAGGCATAGAGCACAGGACAGAAGAAAAGCTGAATTTTCAGACACCGGTGGCATCGCCAATCTGCATGTATGCTCATTGACAAAAAGAAAAGACGTTCAGACACACCTGGACGCCGGACTTTTAAGTTGCGACGGTACTGATCTGTACCCGATTCACCGACACGTCCAGTACAGCATCGAACACATGCAGAGAGACACACTCAAATGGACAGATGAACCGAAGCATCTTTTGGTAAGGAGATGCAGAAGAAATGTCGTTTTCAGATCTCAATATATGCACGTGTTGTCTGACTTTCGCGTTCGTCCTCGCGTATAAGTGGAGAAAACGGTGAGGCGCACATAGACAGAAACAGTAGAGCATGCAGGGATATGCAGGGTGCAGTATTTGGAATGAAGAGGTGCCACTCTTAATTATTCGTAGGAACTCCGGGACAGTTGCATGGAAATCGGTTCCATTTCAATATAAGTGTTTATCGCTGTTTTGGCCCCTGAAAGCCTGTTTGGATGGCACTTTCAGAAGTCTCGTGGCCTTCAATTCTCTTTTCTGGACGAGTCGCAATGCATAAATCTCCAGGCGAGTGCCTGACCTCCCGGAGAGCTCCGTGCAAACATGTTTCAAGCCTCGCTCCGCCCTCCGGGGCCATATATATATCGATAGAGGTGCCGTGGCCCCCGGCCGCACCCATAGAAAAAAAAAAGTCGAATTACCAATAAATCGGGTTACATTTACCTTTCGGGACCCACTTTCCGGCAACTGTATAGCGCGTGGCGACACCTTTTGTCTAACCTTGATGTATCAGTACATATATATACAAAAACACATATGGAGGGGAACTGTACGTAGATTTGATTATTTATATAGTTTTCAAGGAAGGCGATAAAGCATACCATCTAAGTGAAGCTGTTCTAAATTGCTCCGTTGTTTGACTATGCTACCAAACTCAGTGGTAAGTTAAAACATACCGTCTTAGAGAGTCAGGAGTAAGCCGCACCATGACTGAGTACACTTGACAAAGAGGAAAAACCAGGAATCTCTTTTTGTCCATCTTCTTTCTCCCTACTCGGCCCTTCTTATCATTCTTCAACACCTAGTTTCTTGACTTTCTTCTACCTCCACTTGAGGATTTGGGGCGTAAAAAACCTCTCTGAACCTAAGTGCCACTTAAAAAAATATAATCAAGATCATCTCTATCTGCAGCTTTTTTTTTCAAGAGACCGTTTACGCCTGCGGCATAGACGGTCAAGATACCATCCAGATATGCGGCTTTGGCTTTCAAGATACCATAAATGATCCGCGCCTGCGGCGTAGACTTTCAAGCTTATCCAAAAATGCGGCCTGAACTTTCAAGTGGTAGTTAGGTTCAGGGAGGTCGCGTAAAATACTGTCTATATATATATAGTATGTGTTGATTGAGGTTTTTGTGTATCACTGTAGATGCTGTAGTATTCGCTTGGAAATGTTGTGGAGAGGCTCGCCGCATATAGGTTTAGCACTTGGTGAGTTCAAGAGAGAGAGAGATGTGAGCAGAAGCCGTTTGGGCCTGTGGATAAAGCTAGGTAAGCAGGTATATGAACAGAAGCCGTTTGGGCGTATGCCACACTAGGTGAATGTTTGGGCGTATGAGTGCATAGGCATAGAAAGAAAGTGTGTGCAGTAAAAGAATCCGCTTAGGCCTGCAGGTGGATGAATGAAGAGAGACGGGGAGAGCGAACATATTTATGATTATTAGTGTTACCTTAGAAATCGCGTTACTCTGTATGACTTTATGAACAGAAGCCATTTGAACGTGCGGGTGAGATAAGGAGAACGAGTGTGTAAACAAAAGCTGCTTGGGCCCATGGATGAATGAAGAGAGATCAATTGTGTGTCATTGAAGAAAAGCCGCTTGGGCCGCTGGTTAGGCCTGTGGATGAATGAAGAGAGATTAACTGTGTGAACAGGAATATACAGAAGCTACTTGGGCCTGTGGATAAGTGAAGAGAGACAGGGAGAGCGAGTGTATGAACAGAAGCCGTTTGGGCATGTGGGTGAATGAAGGGAAACAAGGAGATACAAAGAGAGCAAATGTGTGAACAGAAGCTGCTTGGGCCTCATGCAGTGAATCAATGAAAAATAATGAAGAGAGACATAGAGAGTAAGTATGTAAACAGAAGCTGTTTTGAGCATCACGACGTTGTAGGTGAATCAACACAGACAGGGAAAGTGAGTGTGTGAAGCGGTGTGAGTAGGCTAGGTGAAGAGGAGCCGTTTGGGCGTATGGGTGAATGAAGAGGGACAAGGACTCGCACACATATGTTAGGCTGAGCAGAAGATGTTTGCATGGGCGTGTAGGTACCTGAATGAATAGAGACAGCCTGTCACTAAGAGAGAATGAGACTCTGAGTCAGTGTGTAAAGTTCACTGTAAATAGAACTTCAAGCCGCTAGGGCTTGTAGGTAAATAGAAATAAACGAAGAGAGACAGAGAGAGCGAGTGTGTGAACAAAAGCCATTCAGGCATATGGATGTGAGAGTGTTAATAGAAGCCGTTAACTTTCCGCCCGGGAGCTTAACGCTCTAACTGGGGTTAGGCATCCTCTAACTAATTAACTAACTAACTAATTAACTCTGTGGGTGCACATCATGAGTGATCGAAGAGAGAAAGGGAAAATGAGGGAGTAAGTGAGTGAGCAAGTGAGACAGTGAGTGAGTGAATGAGTAAAGAAATTAAGAATGACTCAGTGAGTCAGTGACTAAGTGTGTTGGTGAGTAAGTAAGTGAGCACAGTCAACTATAGCAACTAATACAGCAAGTATACATAGCAAGTGTGTAGTTTTGGTCTTATATAACGTTGTGTTCAAACATTTTATAGACTAGCTCACAGTCTCAGTCATAGATGATTTAAAAGAGCAAGTTAATAATAGAAGGCGTATATATTGATTGATTGAAGGCGTATATATTGAAGCCCGTCCAGCCGTTGCCAGCCGTCTCCAGCCCTCTGTGGCATTTATAGATACCGCGGCTATGCTTTTGCACAGCCAACAATCTGTTGCATGTACCACGTCGATCATGAACGCACCTCTCATCTTATCTCACCTCTGGGGGCTATGGCATGTCCCGTAGGGATATTATAATAAGTTATATACATACTGTAAGCATACATGCATGCAGTTGCTTCTATATCCTGCAGGTAGCTAGGATTTTGCGGGATTTTATAGCCCAGGAGTTTAGCGGATTTTATGGGATTTTGGCCAGGATTTTAGCGGATTTAGGTGGATTTTGCCCAAGATTCTGCTGGACTATTTCTCCAAGATTTTAGAATCTAAAATCCTGGCTCTAGGGTGTGAAACTGGAAATGCAAACAGTCACTGAGTGTGTGCATGCAACATGTGCATGACTGCTATAAAGTGAAATGAATTTAGTCTTCCAGTCACTGTGTGGTAGTACCAATAGACTATATAGTATGTGGAGTGTTCGTCTGAAGGGCTTCCGCCCAGAGCCATTGTGTACAGCTTCCTCACTGTAGCTCTGTACCGTATCTGTTCTTCAATCACCAGTACGCCCCCTGAAAGACCCACATCCCGATCCATGCACCTGATGGAGCGGCCTAGTCCAGCACTACGGCTGGCCCACGTGCATACATATACATCGATGCGTCATGCATGATCATGCATGTATGCAATTTGAGCAATAGATTCAGAATCACAGAATTCGGTTGATTCACAATGAACAATCAGATGTTGCAAAGACACACAGACTTACAGTCTTGTTAAGACAGGACCCAGCTTCATGTAACTGAGCTAGCGGAGCCCAAAGGTAGCCTATCTAATTCACATAGGGATTATAAAGACTAAAATCCTAGATCCTAGGATTCTAGAAATGAATGCCGGGATTTTACGGGATTATATGGGATTTTACGGGATTTTAACATAAACAAAAATAATGAAATAAAAGTCGATCACAATCGATACCGGTTATCCCTTCTGTGTAGCCTTGAAGTGTATCATTCATCTTTGAATTTAATTTTATTCATTTCTTTAAAATCTCGTAAAATCTCGTAAAATCCCGTATAATCCCGTAAAATCCTAGGAAGAGGCTAGAATTTTAGCTTTCTTCCAGGATTTTACATTCTAAAATCCTAGGTGTAGGGATTATATTTTTAACGTTAAGAGTCCGCGGCAGAATCCTGGGCAAAATCTGCCTAAATCCACTAAAATCCTGGCCAAAATCTCATAAAATCCGCTAAAATCCTGAGCTAAAATCCTGCAAAATCCTGGCTACCTGCATGGTATATATATATATATATATATATATATATATACACATATGTATATATATATATATATATATATGCATGTTTGTATATAATATGTTTCTTTGGGGTATTGTCTCTTCTCTGATTAACAACCGTACATACAGTTCCTTTCTATAGGTTTCAGTCGAGTAATCAGCCAACTCTCAGTTTCAATGAAAACTGATCTCATCAGCTACGTTGATATGCGGGGAGGGCTTGCCTTCTAGAGTATAAAGCACAGGCGGGTTTCGCGCGACGGCAGGTGCATGCCCTGCATGCGTAGCCCTGGCCGCCGCGCGAGCAGGCAGCGTTGCCACGCACAGGTTCCACGGCCACCGGGACTGATCATCAGGGGCCTGGGTATATATCATATATGCGCGCGGCATCATCGAAGAATCGCTCTGCACACTTGTCCTGCATACCTTTTCCCTCCGTGATACGCTGGATGAAGCTTCCATTCACCTTTTCATTCATCCTTTCCTATTTAAATATGGCTGACCCCTTGACAAAACCAATGTCCATTGAGCTTTTACTCCTTTTTTTCACTTCTCTCTCCTCTCCTTCCGTCACGTCGACCCCATTTCTAATAGTCCTGTAAAAGAAAAAAAAAAAAAGGAATGCATATAATCAGCCACTTATAGAGAGAAAGCGGGCGTGCATTGGTCAGCCTAACTTGGGCGTGCATTGGTTAGCCCAACTTAGCCGGTCCCGAGCCGCTGCGTTGCCTATCGGTGCGGCGGGGCTTGAGGCATTACGGAGAAAATGCATGCGTCAATCCATGTCGTGAAGTTGCTTGCCAATGCTTGGTTTGCAGTCAGGGTGACTTGAGAGAACAACTCTCGATCGATAAGAGCAGAAGCCGGACAAACGTCTTACAATATTATTCCTGTATAGAGAACCGTATAAGTGACTAGACTGATGTCCTTGACTGGACCCTTCTAGTTCATTTCAGGTCTAACGCCCCTTTTATCTGACAAACTCAAATCTTCGTTTTTAAAAAAAAAAATATGCATTAATTTTGTCCTCCTAGGTAGTAAAGCCCGGAGACTTCATTTGGCTAGCCATAGAAATCAACTGATTTAAGGTGCCCCGACTAACAGTCGAATCCTTTCAGTTCCATCAGGAAGTTGAAGGAGAACAACCACCCTTTCAAATCGGTCAATTTGTTCTGGTGATGGTGTTATGGTCAGTCACCTCCAATTGACCGCACTCGCAGTGCAAACTGCACAGAAGTATCATGCAACAGCAAGGACTGCGTGCATGCGTGCGTGCGTGCGTTCTTGCGTTCGTGCGTGCGTGCGTGCGTGCATGCGTGTGTGTGTGTGTGTGTGTGTGTGTGTGTGAATTTGTCTCGTGCGCCAATGGAATTGAAAATAAACATGTGGGGTCTCTCCAGGTGATGTGCAACACGATTCGAAGCAGGACCCATACACTTTCTTCTTCCTTCCCCATTCCTCTGCCGCTTTCTTTGCACAGACAAACGAAGCCCATTCTTCAGCTAGGATGCATGCATATCACGGACCTGCCAGTTATCCTTGTCGTCCGACGATGAGGCCTTCAGGGGGAGGCCGTAGGAGAACTCGAAGGTTCCAAC
>JAHBMJ010001767.1:0-26375 GCA_018398765.1 Chromera velia
ATGAATGAATGAATGAATGAATGAATGAAGTTGGCTTTGCTAGAGTGGAGCCGTGCTCCCAGCAGCCCATGTTCATGCAAGAGATCGTCAATCACTCAACTCTAGAGATAAGGCTAAGCGCGAGATCCCCTGAAGTGCTCGCTTGGTGAGCTCACGAGCAGCATGTGCGTTGGAGGTGGCAGTAGAAGACTCGAACAGAAGAAGAAAAGGTCGCGTTCACATAGAAACAGGCGTGCACACTGAGTAACAAAGATCGCAAACGGCTCTGCATGCTTCATACGGATCGACTTGTAAAGCCAAAAGCAGCATCTTCCTCGCTTCTGTTTCGGCTGCATCCGATCCCTCAATTCCTTTTCTCTGAATCCTTTGCTTCACTTTCTTTCCCTCTACCACTTTGTTTAGTTTATTTCTTGTTTCTACCAAATTAGAGCATACTGAAAGCCGGTGCCAGAGATCATCAATTTTTCTTCCATTTGAACAACCCTCTACCAGACAAAACACCTCTCCCGGAGAGTTGGCCCCCCCCGTTAGACCCTTCCAATTTAGTGTCAATGCCCTTAGGAGTGGCTCAATCTTCTCATATAAGGCACTTCTCGGCAGACAGGACATCCGTACCTTGGGGACATATCAGATTTTCCATACGATTTTCGTATATACACACTTCTGCACACGCGCGGGACTGTCCTGCATCAAAAACGCATGCATACAACTTTTGGCAAAATGAGATCCGCCATTGCGTCAAAAACGATGTGGTGTGCCGGAAAGTTGGGGGAGATGGATAGATCAGTCGTTATGGAAAGATAAAGTTTTCGAGTATACTGACTTCTTCGAAAATCACGGTCATTTCTGAACTAAGTACCTTCACTTTAGATTGAAGACTAAACCAAGTGTACGTACTAAGTTTAACTGCATGTGTAAACGACCAGACACTAGACCAGACACTTGGTACAAACTGTACTCAGCATTTGAAAAACTCCATACGAACTTCTGACCTCTAAGTACAAAGTGTACTTAGTTATGGAAAAACTCTATACGAATTTCTGACCTCTCAGTACATACTGTATATACTTAGTTGTAGAAAAACTCCATACGAATTTCCGACCACTCAGTACATACTGTACGTACTTAGTTCCCCTTGATTCCCATACGTTTTTGGGACCTCTCAATACAGACGTCTAGGATCCTTTTCTTCTTTCTTAACTCATCATAGTAGTTTTAAGTCTAGACACTAGGTTAAGACACAGATAAGCTTACCAGTAAGTGGTTCCAGTCTGTTCTGTCCGGCAATGGAGTTGGGGGAGGACAAATCACTGTTTAGAAAATTCCATTAAGTAAAAATTCAGAAATTTTTAATAAAATTTCCAGTTACTGAGAAATTATACACTAGATTAAACAACTAGGAATTCAACTCGAAATTTTATTTGATGGGTTATTATCCCAAGGTTAATCATCTATTCAATTTTAGAACTTGAAGCCTGCGACTTTCAAACTTGTAAGATCTATCTTACACCTAGTCTTACACCTAGGCTCTGACTCGCTCCGTTCTAAGTTCACTTACATATGCTTACAATTATATAAGCTTTCATCTAGGAGCTACACTGTTGCTGTTGCTGTTGTATTGCTATTGTGCACAATCCTCCACATTCCTCTTCAACTGCTATAGGGGGGATGCAGAGCTCTTCCTAAGAGGAACCCACGGGACCACCACCATCAGCAGCAGAGAGGGATGGACGCAAGGGGACCCGATGTCGATGGCAGGGTACGCCATCACCATCTTCCCCCTCGTCCGAGCTCTCCGAGGCAGCAAAAGCGGGCAGAGAGAAAGCAAGACACAGTCGGAAGCAAGCGGGAGCAGCCAGGCAGCCGGAGAGAAACAGACAAGGATGAGGGAGAGCAGACAGGCAGACAGAGAGACACAGTCAAAATCGAGTAAGAACAGCCAGCCAGACAGAGAGAGTCAGACAAGGGCGAGTGAGAGCAGCCAGGCAGACAGCAAGACACAGCCAGGAACGAGTGAGAGCAGCCAGCCGGACAGAGAGAATCAGTTAGGGGCGAGTGAGAGCAGACAGGCGGACAGAGAGACACAGCCAGGAACGAGTGAGAGCAGCCAGCCGGACAGAGAGAATCAGTCAGGGGCGACGGGAAGCAGACAGGCAGACAGAGAGAATCGGCCAGAGGCAAGCGAGAGCAGCCAGACAAACAGGGAGAAATAGACAGGGGCGAGAGACAGAAGACAGGAAGCTGAAGAGCACACATCTACCGCCACAACCACTTATATGCCAAACCAGACAGGAAGAGAGGACAACCCGATATATAAGACAGGTAGACAGGCAGCCGCCCTTTCATCATCTTCGGCTTCCTCCCCCATTCCATCCCCCCCCTCCTCCCCCTCCTCCTCCTCCTCCTCCCTCCATGCCTCTTCCTCCTCGTCCTCCTCCTCATCCTCCTCCCCCTCCTCCCTCCACTCGGACCACCCCTCAGCTCGCCCACCCGCCTCACCCCTTGGCGATTCGCACCGCACAGCATCGTCCTCTTCAGCCGCCTCCGCGTCGGCCTAAAACGGAAGGGACTGGTTTTTCACAGCGGACAGATGGAGTATAGGGGTAGCAGCCGGAACAGAGAAGAAAAAGCAACAACAGCAGGAGCCCGATCCCCCCCAGAGATACTGGCACCAGCTCTGATATGCGGATGACGCATCCAATACCGGCTGGTTGCGCCAGCTGCGAGCATGGCTGCGCGAGTTAGTCAAGAGGGGGCCCGCGGCAGGGTATGTAGTGGAGGTGGACAAGTTGATCCTTGCAGTGCTCCCACAATTTGTGCAGAAAGCCAAGGAGATTTTTGCAGAGTTCCTTGACCTGCAGATAGTAGAGGGGACGCGTCTCCTAGGGGGGCACGTAGGTATGGACGCACACAGAGAGAAATGGGTGCAGGAGAAGGTGAAAGAGTGGGCCGGAAGTGTGGAAAGAGTCGTAACAGCAGCAGAATTTGCCCCACATGAAGCATACGCAGCCTGTTCAAAATCCCTGCAGCACGAATGGAAGTTTGTGGCGCGGGTAGTGCCAGGGGCGGGGGGACAGATGGGGCAGCTGGAAGGCACGATCAGAGACCGCCTCATCCCCGCCCTGATGAAAGGACGACGGAACGGAGGGCCCACTACCCAATATGACGTATGGCTGAGAGACGTTGCCGCCCTCCCGGTCCGACTGCTAGGCCTAGGCATCCCCAAACCCACCAAAACAGCGGACAGGGACTACAAGACCTCAGCCGCAGCCAGTGAAGCGATCATAGAGGCCATCCTTCAAGGAGAGGACATAGACACAGACGAGCATGTGAAGAGGGGGCAGAAGGCAAGGGCAGCCCACAAAGAAGCAGTAGAGAAGGAGTGGGAGAGGTTAGGCAGCCAGTCAGGGCAAGCAGCCAGTGAGGACCAGTGTGAGGAAGTCAAGCAGTCAAAAGAAAAGAGGCAGTCAGGATGGCTGACGGCCACCCCCCTGAAGGAATACCGAATGAATCTCAGCCCAGACGAATTCCGAGATACGATGACAATCCGATACCAGGGGAGGGTAGGGGGGGAGAAGAACAGATGTGAGGGATGTGGGGGAAGGTGGAGTCTGCAACATGCCCTTAACTGCCCAGTCGGGGGACTGCCGACGCTGCGACATGACGAAGTCAACCGTACGTGGGCGAGTCTAGCAGCGGAAGCATACCCTGCGGGAGCGGTCCACGTAAAGGAGCCGATCATTAGGGAGGAAGGGGAGGTGCAGGGATATCCGGCGCTAAGGGGGGACTTCTAAGTCCGGGAGGCCTATGCTCCACAAAGGCTGGCAATTTTCAACACCAGGGTGATAAACCCACACGCCGCCTCGAGGGAGAAGGTGACCTGGACTCAAGCCTTCAAAGCAGCAGCAGAAGAAAAGAAGAGGAAAAATGGGCAGGCAAGCATGGACAGAGGGTGCGACTTCACTCCACTCATGAGTGCAGTCGACGGGACGATGGAGGGGGAGGCAAAGATGTTCTTAAAGAGGGTGGCAGAGCGATTGAGTAAGAAATGGGGGCAACATGTGAGCAAGACATGCGGCCGGATCCGAGTCCGACTGCAGATTGCCCACCTGAAAGCGGCAAGCGCGTGCATTCGGGGGACCAGAGGAGTGCAAGGGGAGGGCTGGGAGGAAGGAGGAGTAGGCAGTGCACTGGTTATGACTGAGGGGTAGGAAGTACTTAGCAAATGCCGAAGAAGGCATTCAGATAGAGGAATGTCAAGTATGAGGTCGCATGAGAGAGAGAGCTAGTAGCGAAAGCAGTAACCAGGACAGAAGGAAGAGATGAAAGACGTATAGGCCAGACGCTAGGAACAAACTTTAAGTTAATGCCCCCCCAGAAGCGGTTCTAAAGTTATAGCTGACTGTCTCAAGAAGGTCCATTCTGTCGATAAGGCAAGTTGAGGCGAATCAATCCGACTGGCATGCAGGCTTCCTCACCCCCTCCCCCATGAATGTGTGCTCTGGGTTGTCCTCAAAGCCTTGTTAGTGGCTTGGGGTTTGGCGTCGCTAAATCTAGGATTTAACCCTCAATCATCATCATTACGCTTTTATCATACAATGTGAAAATTTGATTATATAATTCAGATTTTTTCGGAATTTATAAGTTAAGTTAAAGTTTTGCACGGGCTACTAAGCTAATTGGAGGCTGGAACCTTTCCTGATACAAATCTGGCAGTATCTGGTGATATTGGTCTGAATTTGGACATAACTGTGTTCAAAGACAACAGCTAGGACAACAGAGTGTCTCAGTGTCAACAGTGACCTTAATTCACTATCCTGTCTGTCCTATAAGGTTCACGCCTCGTCGTATCACTTCGAAACGCGAGAGCCTGTTATATATTGACCATGGACGACCACCTCTGAACTTCCCTCACATTCTTCCCTTTCTAAACTCACTTTTCCACCCCTCGCCTCCTATCGTCACACAGTCCCATTGTCGCTGCACTTTCGTTTTTTCTCCTGCTATCATTCATGCACATGCATACAAGAAGGGGAGAGAGGGACAGAAAGAGAGTTAACACATGCAGACACCGTCTAGAGTCCGCAAACCAGCGGGCCGTACAAGTACGCGACATCTGCGTGCTCACAGACAAGTTCCTCCTCGACACACAACTGCAGCCTCTTAATTCTCTCTCCCCTCAGAGCCTGGACGTGACTTGTCGCAGAAGGCTGGATGCAGATCGGGAACTTGAACGCGATTGTCATGCACCGTCAGTTGTTTTTCTTTCACGCAAAAGGATCTGTTTTTTCTGCGGCAGTCTGACGAATCATAGGCAGGAAGCAATGATCATGCAGGCCTTCCAAGGAACAACCATCATTCATTCATTCACTGCTGGGTCCCGGGGGGTCAGAGGAACCGGCCTGGTTGTTTCTAGAGACGGAGACGGCGAGAGTTGCAATGGCAGCGGAGAGGGCGGCAGCCTCAGGGGGGAGAGGGTCAACCACGGGGGGTGGACTGGGCTTCTCCGCTTTCTTTTTCTGTTGCTGCTGCTGTTGGGAATGAGATGTCTGATCTCCCTTTTCATCTGGAACCTCGGCAGCTTTTCTGTCTCCTCCGCTTTCCTTTTCTGCTGCACTCTTTTGTTGTTTTGAGTTTCCTCGATCCCCTCCTTCTCTTTCTGTTGCGGCTGAGGTGGCGTGTCTGGGACTCTCTCTCGCCTCTTCTTCCATCCTCCTCCTTTCCCTCTCCAACCGCTTCTTCTCCTTCATATCCCATATGCGTCGGTCCCTCTCAAAACCGTAGATGTACTGCACACATCCAGAAATGCATGCATACGTGCGTTCGTCGTTGTCGAAGAAGGTCAGGAAGCGGAATAATGAAGCGGCGAGTGAAATTGCAAGAAGACTAAAAGACAGAAGAATCAAGAAAGCGAGGTCAGAAGAGGACAGGAAAGCACCAAGGCGACATTGACACTCGATCTTGCACTTTTGCCTTTCAGCTCCACCGCTTTCTGCCCCCAGCCACGCAGTCACTCACTCACTCACTCACTCACTAACTCAGTCTGTCTGTCTGCGGATCGCTCTCTTCGTTCCCCTTCCTTCTCTTCTCGCACGCGTCTGCAATCGCCGACTTGGCTGACTGACAGACTGACTGACTTTTTTCTGCGGCTTGGCGGACTGGTGCTTCTCTTTTTCGTGAAGTGGCGGGGAGAAGGACGGGGACGGAGCGTGGGGAGATTCAGGAGCGGCGGAAGAAGAAGAAGAAGAGCTTGGCGGCGAGAGGTGACCGTCTGGCGGGACCTTTGCAAACACCGGGGGCCGTTGAGAGATCTGGACCACGGACAAATCGACAAGCAGGAAGGCCAAATTTTGCATGCGATGCAAATGTGTTCACCTTCTTGATGCAAACTTGATGCAAACAAGGGAGGCTTCGGAAGCAGGAATGGGCTCGAACGACATCAGCACTCAGTCAGAAACCCAGAAATGAAACCGACACACCAATCCACCACAACGCAGAGAACGGAGAGCGAGAAGAGAAAAAAAGAGATTGAGAGCTGATTCCCCTTCTTTACAAACACGCAAAAGTGCACAGCGATACACATGGAGGCAGATGAGTAAAAGACAGAGAGAGGAAGCGCAAGGGTGCGTGCGTGTGTGAGTGTGTGCGGGAGAAAGGGAGCTTCCTGGGCTTCTTCAGAAGAAAGGAGAAAGGGAATGAATCCACACAGTATGTATGACAATAATCTCACTCCACCGCACTTCCTCACCAAGTGCTCAGGTGCCCAGCTGTTCCCCCTTGTGAAGGACGAAATCACAGCCCCAGGAGGAACAGAGGCAGAAGAGAGCCCCCCCACGTCACTCCCCGGGGTCTTCTCTCTCTCCCTCTGCTCTCCCTGCCCCTCCCCCCGAAGCTGTCGGGATGGTGGTGGTGAACTTGCACTTCTCCTCCTCGTCTGCGTGCAGAATGAATCGAGGAAGAAAGTATGCCAACAAACAAATTGACAAACCAACAGGTATTTACCTCCACGAAAACAGCGAGGGGAAACAAGAAAAATTAATTAAGACAGGAAGCACATTGAATTGAATGCACCACGGAGGGAGATTGGGAAAACGGGAGGAAGGGAAGAAGTCTCTCTTTTTGGAGGAAAGAGCGTCTGTTCGTCCGCGTGAGGGCCACCCTACGCACAGCCTGCTTCTTTGAGTTATAGTCCAAGAACGTGCACAAACATGCATGCAAAGCTGGTCTGTCAATCTGGGCGGGCTGACTGACCCCCTCCTCTGCTTCAATCTGTTGACGTCTCTGCAATGACGCCACCGCCCCTCCGTCAATTTCATTCGCGTCTCTGTTCGACAAGGTTGAAATCACAATCGAACCGCAAAACGCTCCGGCACTCCACAAGGCTAGTCGGGCTGCTCCCCCACCCCCTCTAGACCTCTCTGCTTGTGCCTGCTCTGTCCAATGATACCCTGCATACTCGGCTCTTCGGAATTCTTCCCATCTTTTTTGGAAATCTTCATCATACCTTTCCTGGTGTTCCCTCGTGTGACGTCTCCCTGTAGCATTCGCATTCTCACCCGCCGACCCGAAAGGACTTGTGCCCCCCCAATACTGAGTCCTTCGTTGTGCGCCATCAAAGCCAAAGGGGTCCCTACCCCCCCTCTCTCTAGATCCCGATCCCGAGAAGGGGTTCTGGTAAGTTCTGTAGTCTCGGGGGTCCGGGTGTGCACGAGCAGGGCCTGCACTGGCTCTACTGCTGCTACTGCTGCTGCTACTCGACTGTGAGTTCTGCGTCTCCTGTCTCAGGAGCTCCATAGCGTACTCGTACTCCTCTTTGACCTCCGTGAACAGGGCATGGTCAGGATGGTGGCCTGCAAGGGTGTGAAAAGTGTGTGCACATGCACAGAGGGATCAAATAGTTTGAAGTCCGAAAAAACGTAGGAGACGGTGAACTAAAGCAGAGGGTTGTGTTGTCATACAGACTGACGGACCCATATCAGGATGAAGCCGTTTCGCCTTCACCAGGTAGGCAGCACGGAGCTCCTTTGGTGTACATCCGGGACGAAGACCGAACGTCTTCAGAGTCTGAGCAAGGTTCCGCCCCCTCATCTCAGCCTTCGTTCAAGCGACAGAAGCGTTCTCACACGGCCAGTCTCTGTTTCAGAAATAGGGCGCAGAATCATCGATGCAGCAACCCGTCCTTCCAGTCCAAGTTCAAAGCAGGGGCTGTGTCTGCAACAGCAGCTCTGAACAGGCTCCACGTTGACTGGTGTCATGAACCCCAGCGGATCAGCAGCACGTATTCTTTTCAACTAGCTTTCAGCCTGCGCGCCGATCGATCTGATTACGTGTAGCCGCGGCGCGCCGCGGCGCCGGTCCGATTACTGGCTCGAGCGGGGCCGCGCGCCGGGGGCTGCGCCGCTGCGGGTGGCGGTTCGCACCCGTGCCAGGCGGGACGTGAACACTGTACGGTCCGGTACGGTCTCGTCTAACTTCATCACAGAGCTCACCGCCCAGTATAAAACACCGGTGAAGTTCGACATGCATAGGTACGCTAGGAGCTAGAAAGTTAGAGCACCGTAAAAACCCCAGGGCGGCTTGATAATATGACTAGGCCGCAGCAATCGATAAGTGAAATACGAGAAAACGAACTCTGCGGTGACATGCTCAAGCGGAAGCAAGTAAACGTTTAACCGTTCTAGGAGCTTTTCAGCTATCAAACTCTATCAATCAGCTCTCTCTACATCACCATATGTCTAGCAAATTCTTTAATGCACCCATAGTCTGCCTACGCATTCACATTGTGGTGCTGTTCATCTGTTTCTCTTCTAGCTATGTAACTCAAAGAGGATTATGCCGTTTCTCATGGAGACGATCATGCCTACTTGAAGCACGACTGCATGTAGATCAATGAATTGCTTATCCCCACGCATCCGCCGGCGTTGTGGCCACTCGCGGCCAGCGGCATGACGTGGGCGAGCCGCTCACTCTCACTGCGTACGACATCGTCAACACACTACGACGCATACATGAATTGCTTTCACACCAACCAACTAAGCACGGCATTGCATGACAATGCATAACAAAGAAATGCCAAAGAACAGAACACACCAAAGAATAGTACACGTACGGAAGGGAACCAGGAAAGACGATGCCAAATCAAGTATAAAACAGGATGTACAGACGAACATAAAGCTCAAGCTCAAGCTCCCATCATTGTCCACAAGAATTATGTGAAAAGCTTTCAACATGAAGAGAAAACACGGAGCAGACTCCTCGTATGAAATACAAAGAGATCCAAAAAACTGAATGAGCTCTCAAACATGTATTAAAAAGGCTCCACGAATAACAGACAAACATGCTAACATGCAAAAAAACAACAAAAAAAACCATATACCATCAGAACCGAAGTTGACTACCACGTATATGTATGCAAAAACGAAACGAACCATAAAATAAACACTCTCACAGCATAGACGCCTACGCTGCCTGCTTAGCTCCTCCCTCCACAAACACCTCCCGATCGTGGGAGAGCTGTGTGGACAGCTCCTGCCCCAGGAGAGATGCCGGCTGGAAAGGGCCGCGCTGACCCCTATCATGGAAAGCAGAGATCAGGATATTGATCACCATATACCTTTGCAGCGTGCAGCCTAAGATTTTCTAATACTGATCAGTCAGACAAGACCGCACAGACTGAGTGTTTATGCTCCCCCCTGATGCCACACCTGCCGGATTTATTGCAACGGTAACAAATTCCTTGACAAAAGAGACCGTTTCCTTGTCAGGGCGTCGCCCAACCAAATGACTTGAAAACGAGAGGGACGAAACGAAGCCCTACCAAACGTACAGCTGCTGTATACTTCTGTGTCTTCTCCTCACTCCTCATCCTGGCTGCTGCCCCTGCTGTTTTTCAAATTGCTCATATACATTCATGTACGCAGGCGGGCAGCATCAAAAGAAATGGGAAAAGTGATAGACACATCAGCAACCATCGTATCACCTGTCGAAAGAAAGGCAAAGATATCTACTCGCTTGTGGTGGCGATCAGGGAGGCGGCTATCTGTAGCGACCCCCAGATGCCCAAAAGTGGTCTCCTCTAAGATATGAGTATGACGGAGATCCCACAGAATCTCCATGATTCAGAAGGCACCCTTTACCTGTTCATACCTCCATACCACCCCCCCTTCATTTGGGCACTTCTGAGCATGGTGGCCCCGAACATCTAGCACGGCCCTACACGCACAAACCCCCGCCCTCCACATCTCAAGGATCGACAGGCCCAGCCTGATACAAAGAGCCACACGGTAGACAGCAAGGGGGAAACAAAGCCAGCGTGAGGACGGGATGGCGCTCAACCAGCTCGACACTCCATTACCAGAGCATGAATGCAACCAAACATGCTCTTCTAGTACCGGCAGACGATAAAAAAGCCATGTATGGCACACGCGATTCAGGGCATCCCCGACCTTCTACTGAATGTACCAGTCTCCGTGGGACCACCAACACTGCGAATCCAGCCTGCGATTAATCGTCCCACGGCTTACGAAGGGGATGGTCTGCCTTGAGCTCGCTTGAGCTTGATGTCTTTCATCATCCGCTGAGCCCTCTCGAAGGCATCTTTACATACGACCAGCCAAGGGAGTGAAAGAAAAGCTTGCTGGTGGTCCTGGACAGAGACCGCGGGGCCCAGAAACGACTGTCCAGCCAGTTGAGCAACCACTGCTTCCAAAGTGATCGCGTAGGACCCCACCACCATATAGCCCCACTAACCCCGCTGCTGCAGTTGTGTTAAAGCAAGTGAGCCCCAACCCCTAGCCCAACCCCCCCTGGTACTATGGTAGGTATGCTTGCTCGCTCACCTGCTCCCACTCCATTGGGGAGAACCCCATCACCTTTGCCCACGACTCCCCCAACTCTCTATTCACCGACGCCCAGTCAGCGTATTGCATCACATCCCCCATGATACGGGTGAGATAGATGAGCTTTGGCAACATACAAAAACAAAAAAGGAGATGCGCCCCCTGTGGGTCACCGTACTCCTCAATCGCTTTCCCCAACGCCTTCACCTTATCCACCTTCTCCTGGAAATGGGCCAAAAGGGGTGGCAGCACCCTGCTCCTTTGACGCATGCAGCCAACTTTACCTCTGTCGGCCAATAATCGGGTCTGAAGTCTCTTGTCCGTCTTGAAGGTCTACAGGTTCAAAACTGCGGAGTCCTAGTGCGGAGTCCTGAACCTCTGAGCAAACGGACTTTTCCCACAAAAAAATGTTACCATAAAAAACGTTCTGTTAGATGTCTTCTGATGGTTTTAGAAGATATGTGACAGAGCGTTTTCTCGGTTTTGACTTTTTTTTTGGGAGTACACTTTTGGGGCTCTGGAGGAGACGGCTGTTGCTAGGTCACCTCAGCTTGCAGGCTGTTGCTGTTGCTATTGCTGAAGTGGAGCTTGTAGGCTAGCTTGCAGGTGGGTCCAGTGAATACCAACCGTCTTGATCTTGTTTCCAACGTCTTTTTGCTTGCTGCTGCTCCTCCTGTTCAAGCAGGGAAAGGCTGCGGGCCTTATCTAGGTGTTAAAGTACTGCTGCCCTCATCGCTCTCCTTACTCTTTCCTTACATGTCATAGTCTTGGGAGCCCCGCGGTTAACCCCTAGGTCAGCCGCTGCTTCTTAGGCTCTTGGTCTTTTCTTTGGGACCTTGTGTGCACAGAATAAGCTAGACAGAAGTGTTTCCTTGACTGCACAAAGCGTAAACGCCCATCCCTCCGTGTTTGCAGGTGTTAGTGGACGGAGACTTGGGGACACCTACAGGTCAGTTAAGGAAGCGCGGCTCACTCTCTCACTTTGTATGATGATTTACTTACCATCCAGGTTCTTTGTTCTGCTAGGAGCTTGACAGAAACGCACAAGGGAGGTCACTGAGAGAGGGTCGATGGAAAGTCTGCTAGAGCCTCTATTTTTTGACCGCCTCTTCTGAAGCTTTGCACAGCTCTCAGTCGTGCCAGACATTTTCCTACCCAGACCAATCGCTCAGCTTTCATGCATTTAAATGTCTTCTACTTGCTCCGTGTGTGTCAGTCTTTGAAAGCGGTCCATACTATCCCGACACAAGTGCTCCTTACTCGCTCATCCTTTCTCATTTGTGGCACTTCGTACTGGTCTTCGTCTAAACATCTGGATCTACCTACGGACCTGTCCTTCTTTTTTACAGTTTCTCATTAACATACGCAGAACGATTTACAAGCTTTTGCACTGTGTAGTGTGAGTTCTTTGTGAAAAGAATTATGTTGTCTCTGTGCTCTGTTCTTCGAAATCCTCTCTAACTTCTACTGACCGCCTCCTGTCCGGTCTGACCAGCCTAGCTGTGAAGCCCTCCTTCCTGCACTGTTTCCCTTGCAGAAGAAGCAATTCTTTGTAGTTGATTGGCGGCACTAAACATTGCTTTTGAGCATATCCATTAGTGTTGTGCCTGTGTATTTCTTTGCAGGTAACAACTTCAACATTCACTAACTTCTACATACCGCAGTGATCATAATTTTTCCGACTTTACACCCTAGCTAATCAACCAGTCTTTTGAGCACATTTGAGCAGATTCGCACAGGAGTAACGATTTTAAATACTTTGAAAGGCTCTAGATTGCTTTAAGCAACCTAGTTTTACTTTATAATGAAGCTAGAATATAGTAAATTTAAAAGTCACTTTGAATTCCACTAAGTCCTACTTTGGAGTCCACTCTGTTGAAAGTCCATCAAAGACGGGACGATTCCTGGAAGGCAGGTATGAGGACATAATTGTTGCATGTATCACCATAGGGGGGAGTGAACAGAAGTCTTACCTGGATGAAACGTTAGGCCAAACTCTTGTAGGCGGGCGGTGCTGACTCTTCAGGCATGAAGAATGTTGTCGTCTTGGTAGTGGGTCGAGCAGTGGGAAAACCATAGATACATTGTCCATAAATGCCCCAACAAAACACCCCTTACCTCCGTGCTTTCTCTGCAGATCGCTGAGAAGGCATCCAAGGGAGGGCTTCAGCCCCAGACAGAAAAAGAGGGGCCCTGCAACGTCTCCCTGCTGTACCCCCTCCTCCTACTTGATCTTCCGAAGCACGCACCCCTGATTTCGGAAGACCGGGTCCAAAGGAATGCCATATCAGAGTACGAAAAACGGATACAGGTGTGGAAAATCGGTATACAGCTCATCTATGAGTACCTGGCGGTCACATGCATTAAATGCATTCTCTGCGTCGAGGTTCAGGACCGTCGACGAGGAAAAGCACTGCAAACACGTTTGTATGCTATTAAAAAGCTTTTCCATCCCTGCTCGCGTCCGGACTTCGAACTGAAGAGGGCTTAGGTGTGTTTCAAACTCCTTCCCGTACTCCAGCAAGATAGACCTGGTCACCCATCTCCGCAAGACATGCGCCACCACAATCAGGCGGACTTTTGACCCCTGGGCGTCTTTCCTCAGTACAAAACATCTCCCCTCTGCTAGCAGCGTAAGGAATCCTATAGGTGTGTCCCCTTTGCCAGGCAGGTTGCTATACGAAGGATCCGTGCTTATAATGAGCCATCTCTGAGAAAGAAGAACAACAGATGTTCATAATATCATCCTGTGACTCCCTGGGCTGACCCTCTTGGCGCGGATCACACCGCCTCTAGAAGATTCTCCTGAGAAAGGGAGAAAGATTGAGACTGGACTGTGACTGGGATTGAGACTGTGTCTGCTGCGCTTGACGGAGGCGGAGAAGGGTCGCTCTGCGCGGGTCTACCATCTTTCTAAAGGTCGCTACTGTAGCTGCCGCAGGCGTAACATCGAGTGACTGGAGCCGCAATGCTACTTTCAATAGTGCCCTTTCCTCTACCAGGCCCTTCACCTGTTTCCTTTTTGACTTTAAATCGTCCTCTGCTCATTGTTGCACAGATCTGCGGGACCTCTGCTCTCTCCCTCTCTGCTGTCGTTCCTACAACAAGACCATGTCGTCCCGCAAAAGCCTCACTAAGCCCCCGAAATCGCCCTCCCAAAAAGCCTTGATCTTCCTGCGTCTGGCCGCAAAAGAGGCCTGCCCCCCTCTTCTGTCTTGCCTAAGGAAAAGAGAGGGGAAATACGTAAGGAGCTTCCATGCTCGCTCCGCCCTAACCGCACTTTCGTCTCCAAGGCGGTCGACTATCTCCTTAAGCACTGCAGCTAAGGCAGAGCAGAGTCTCCCATCTACACGACGGACTGTTAAAATTTCTAAATCATCCTAGGCTTCTTCCCAGTCGACTAAATCCCAATAAACCCAGCGGCTAGTTTCAAACGTGTTCTAAACATCATTTTGAATGTTTTTAAAAGTTGAAAATTTGGTTGGTTATTGAGGTTAAAATGCTCGTAACCGGGTAACCTGTAACCTCTTTGTGTAATAAAGATAAAAAGAGGGTAACCCAAAGTAACCACGTAGCCTATACTTCAAAAACATCAGATTTCGATGTAATTTAACCAAGTGGAGCTCCAGGTTGCCGGACTAGCTCGCAAAAATTTGTTTTTGTTCATATTTTATGTTATTTTGGGCTCAAAATCTACCATAACCTTCCAGAGTGCCCCCCCCTAGCCCTTTCCAGCCGGCATCTCTCCTGGAGCGGGAGCTGTCCACACAGCTCTCCCACGATCGGCATCAAATTTCCTTTTAGACTAAGAACGTAGTCTAGTTGGAGACTTATCATACCTTACCTCCTTAAGTCCGTTAGTCAGAGTTCACTTCCAAGGACTCCATTCAAGCGATACAGGTAGACGAAGACTGTACGGCATGCTTCTATTTATTTCTGTATCGCAAGTCTATTATTTCTTTCTCTGTATTGCCAGTCTGTCACTTAATTCTCTTAGTGTACTTTATTAATGCCGGCCGGGCTTAGTATTGCGAAGTTAGTTTCCCAGTCCCAGTTCTAGCAAGTTTAGCGGGTGATCAAGTTGGCGTACAAGCCATAACGTAACGATCGGGAGGTGTTTATGCAGGGAGGGGCTGGGCAGGCAGCGTAGGCGTCTACGCTGTGAGAGTGTTTGTTTTATGGTTTGTTTCGTTTTTGTATGCATGTGGTAGTCAACTTCGATTCTGACGGATTCTGATGGTATATGGTTTTCTTTGTTGGTTTTATGTGCCCTCTTTATGTATTAGCATGTTCATCTGTGATCCGTGGGGCCTTTTTTATACGTGTTTGAGAGCTCATTCGGTTTTTTGGATCTCTTTGTATTTTGTACGAGGAGTCTGCTCTGTGTTTTCTCTTCATGTCGAAAGCTTCTCACGTTCTTGTAGACAATGACAGGAGCTTAAGCTTGAGCTTTATACTCGTCTGTACGTCCTGTTTTGTACTCGATTTGGCATCGTCTTTCTTAGTTCCCTTCCGTACATTACGGTACATGTGCTATTCTTTGGTATGTTCTGTTCTTCGGCATTTCTTTGTTATGCATCGTCGTGTAACACCGTGCTTCCGCTTGAGCATGCTACCGCAGAGTTCGTTTTCCTGTATTTTGCTGATCAATTGCTGCAGCCAAGTCGTATTGTTAAGCCGCCCTAGGATTTTTACGGTGCTCTGACTTTCTAGCTCCTAGCGTACCTATGCATGTCGAACTTCACTGGTGTTTTATACCGGGCGGTGAGCTCTGTGATGAGAGAGCCAGGCGGGACGTATAGAGAGCCCGTTTGATCTCATTTTAAATAAAATTTAATTGGGAGGATAGCTAGTAAACGCTTGTCATTTCAGCTCCTACTTTATGATTATTTCCACATGCAAGACTAGCAACAGGTAGCAACAGGATAATTTTAAGATGATTTTAAATTTTAATGTAAATCTAAGTGTTATCTGAAGAAAGAAAAAAAATATATTATGTATCATTTTTTTTTTTTGTGCTGCCTGCCGAGCTAGAACTCTGTCTTCTGTGAGCTGTCTTCTGTCTTCTGCAAGCTGCGCTCTCAGAGCGAATCGGAACGAAAGCTTCCTGAGAAGAAAAGGTGAAGAGACGGCAAAGTTTTGGACACACGTGCAACAGTCAAAAATCCTTAGCTGTCTCACTTTTTCTTTGTGGTCAGAATGACAGAACAGGAGGAAAGAGACGCAGAGATGAACTTTCTTAGACTGAAGTGCCCTGGCCTCTCTAATATCAGCTCAGACGAAGAAGGGACCTACAAGGAGATGCTGAAGGACAGGAAGAAGATGCCCGAGCAGCCAGCTCTCATGGAAGGTGCCATAGAAAGGCTACTCCGTGAAAGCGAGGCTCGAACAGAAGAGAAATTGGGAGGAAAGATCCAGGGACTGAAAGACAGTATAGAAGAGATGGGGGAGCATCAAAGAAAGATGCAGCAGACAGTGAACGATCACGAAACGAGACTGGGAAATTTGGAGAAGGAACAGAAAAGATCGGCCAAGGAGAAGGTGGAAGAGGAGAGGAGAATCTGCTCTCAGGTTGTTCTTGGACTGAAACTGCCCAAGAAAGACATCCGCATACATGCAAAGAATTTTATCTACACAGCAGCACTCAATCCCAATGGGGCGAGAAAAGATACCCGACTGCAGGCTGCAGCGTTTGCTGAGACGATGTTCCAGGCATTCCAGGGGGTGATGTCGATGAACCATCAGTCATGGAGGTCAATGACGAAGTTGGTCTTCAGTGCGGAAACAGTAGCAAGGGATTTTGACTCCCTCTTTGATAAACAGAACAACATGCAGCACCTAAAAACAGGAGACTAACTCCGCTGTGTGATCCTAAGGACGAAGGAGCAGACAGACACGGCAATAAAAAAGTGGGCAGTGAGAGTGATGGGAGATGCAGCTTCCAGCGATCAGAAGAAAGAAGAGGCGAGGAAGGCCCTTCAGAGACTAGGCATTCCCCTCTCAGAGCAACCCCAACCGAGAGCCCCAGAGGGAGATGGAGATCTCGTGATGAGGGGAACAGAGAGAGATGGCCAGCAAACAGGAATCCCAAAACCGAGCCCCAGGATTAAACAGAAGAGAAAGAAGAGGATGCAGGTGCAGAACGGAAGTGCAGAGTAGCAGCAGGCAAACGCCGGGGGGGAGGCCTTCGGGGTTGGCCGTTAACGGGGTTGGCAGTTGAAGGAAGAGAAGGGGGGAGGAAGAAAGAGAGAGGTCGGGAGCCGGCCTCCCCCCGGAAGAAGGCTCTCAAGGGAAAACGAGCAAGAAACGTTGATTGAGGAAGAAAAAAGATCGATAGAAGAGCTTAGAAAGAGAATAGAAAGGGTGATGGAAGCAAAGGAAATGTTGAAGAGAAGGGTGAAGTTGTTAGAGGCAGAGATGACCGAGTGGACAGTGAGAGACACGATAGAAAGGATAGAAAAGATGGGGCTCGGGGAAGAACTGAGAAAAATCGAGAGACGGAGAACAAAGAGAGAGCATGCCAGGAAGGCTCCATCTGAGTCCGATGTTTTGAGAAGGAACAAGTTTTGGGTGTTGAGTGAGGAAGGGGAGGAGATGGAAGGAGGCACGCCGAATTATGAGACCATCTGTGGAGCCTCCAACGAGTTGCACACTCTTTCAAAAAAATTGTGCAAAAATTTTCACTCTTCCGCTCTGAATAGTCGAGACTCTTTTTCCTCTGTAAATTGGCTCGGCCGGCCTAAGCGCAGGGAGGAGAAGCTCACTGGAGACCCCGAGCTGATGCAAGGGGGGGGGAGCGGGACTGCTTCGCGAGGGGCAGTCCCTATACAGGTGTGTCGATTAGACAAGCCTCGGCCACGTTCCTCGCTACCCTCCAACTCTTTTTCACACTCACTGAAAAAAGATGTAGACCAGTGTGCTCCCCCCCCCTTGTGCCCTCCTTTGCGTGCAGAGCGATGTGAAGGCGAGTGCACAGAGAAGGACGGGGCAACTCTGAACAGAGAAAGGACCAATCCACCCGCAGGGGAGATGGAGAGAAACCAAGTGAGAAAAGGGGGAGGATTTTCGTTGGGAAGAAGGACAGGAGGGAAGGAGAGTCCAGGGGAGGACAAAAAAGAAAAAAGCGATTTTGTTCCCTTTCAGTTAGACCCCTGGGATGTAGATTGTGGCCCTGCCAGAGAGAAAGAACCAGAAAACACCCTCGGGCATCCCAGATGTTTCTATAGCATACATCTATTCTCGATCAACACACCCGAGCAAGACGAATCCCAGTTTGGCTTCTCTTTCTCCTCAGAATCGAAGGCTCGTCAGAGAAGGAGAATAGTTTAATTCACAAAGACGAACAAATACGTGCCAACATATGTTCATATATATGTTCTTCTCTTTTCTGTTCCGTTTGAGCTTCTTTGCCTCGTTGTCCCCCACCAGGTCCGTCTCCTTACAGCTTCACTACTTCTTCTGCGTCTTCCTCTTATTTTTCTTTTTCTTCTAAGTCTCTTGGTTTTTGTTTTCCTTTCCCCGGCACTGGCGGGAGAAAGAAAGAAGGCAGGAAAGGACAGAGAGGGAGGGGTGGGAAGAGGCCAGACCGCCGGGAGATTTCTTTTTCTTCTTTTTCTTCTTCTTCTTCCTCCTCCTCCTCCTCTTCTTCTCCTCCTCCTATTCCCTCTTCTTCTTTTTCTTCTTCTTCTTCTTCTTCTTCTTCTTCTTCTTTTTCTTCTTCTTCTTCTTCTTCTTCTTCTTCTGCTTCTTCTTCTTCTGCTTCTTCTTCTTCTTCTTCTTCTTCTTCTTTTTCTTTTTCTTTTTCTTCTTCTTCTTCTTCTTCTTCTTCTTCTTCTTCTTCGTCTTCGTCTTCGTCTTCGTCTTCTTCTTCTTCTTCTTCTTCTTCTTCTTCTTCTTCCTCTTCTTCGTCTTCCTCTTCTTTCTTTTCTTTTTCGTCTTCCCCCGTGACAAACATGAAGAGCAAACAAAACAAGAAAGACAAAGGAGTAGAGATGTGGGCTCTGAACGTAAGGGGAAGGACGGAGAATTTGGTGTAAAGCCCGCTTTTCACAGAAGAAACCATGCTGTCTAAACCTGCCTGGGGCGCCTGGGGTACCTCAGACACACCGCAGGCGGCCCACCAGGGCCGCTTGGCGCGACCCCAGGTAGTTTTGCAACTTTTTGTTCAGCAGTCACGATCAGCGATAGATACCAGTGAATACACATTAAGTTGACGGTTGCTTTCAACTTTTGTCTCTTCTCACTCTTGTTACTGGAGATGCACATCATTGCACATCATTGTACATCCATTGATTAAGTAAACTCACTGATTGATTCCGCACTTGGCCTTCCCGCTTATCTGGGAGATGCCAATCCAAGTAAATAAAAAGTGACACATGCAACTTTGCATTGTTTATAAACTTATCGCAGAGTGGAAATTTACTCTGGAAAATTATTCAGAAAATTTGATTTAATTCTTTTTCATAAAATAATATTTAGAATTATATAAAAATTTTGATTTATTGATTCAATTTGAAACATTGTAAATAAATCTTTAAAGTGGCGTTCAGATACTAAATCCTAGAATAAAGGCATTTTTAAACTTTTTTCAACGTTTTTCATACTATAGAGAGAATGCAGAAAGATCCTCTGACTGCCTGGGGTACCGCAGGCGGTCCGTAAAGACCGCCTGGGGAAGGTCATACATAAGACCCCAGGCGGCCCGTCAGGGCCGCCTGGGGTCAGCGCAGGCAGTCATTCTGAAAGTTTAGACAGCATGGAAGAAACGAAAGGAGCCGACATCCTTTTTATGAATAAAACTAGAACAGAGAGGACAGTGTGCAGTGTAAATGGAAGAAGACTGCAAGGAACGAATTTCCCGTTAGTAAGGGAGGAAAGAGAAGTGACGACGACAGGGGGGGTGTTGGTATTGATGAGCAGAAAGGCAAGAGAGCTGGGCTTTACAACAGAAAGAGCAACGGAGATAGCGGTATTTGTAGAAGCACCAGGCTTCCCGCTCTTCGTTGGCTTGTATGACCCCCATGAAGAGTCGAACTACGCAGATGAGACATACCTCAACAATTTAGCAGAGAGAATCGAAGAGAAAAGAGCAGAGAGAGAAAGAAAAGGAGAGAGCAGATTCTCAGAGGTCTGCATAATGGGGGATTTCAACGCCCACACTGGAAAAAAAACTCTTCTGATAGTCTGGACAGGGAAGGGAGGGGGAGAAGGGGAAGAGTAGGCACAAACAGGCGGGAGAGAGGAAGTTTTCAGACCGGAGAGGGAGTCTGAAGACGAGACGGAAAACATGAAAGGAAGGGCTCTTATTCGTTTTTATGAGATGGTGGGCATTGTTCCTCTGAATGGACTGAGGCGGTGTACGGTCGAAAAGGGGGGGGAGAAGGTAGCTTTCAACTTCGATGGATCGTTTATCTTTAACAAGGGGGGAGACAGAGGGAGGTCCCTGATCGACTATGCATGTATGTCTCCTATGTCTCTGCCATCTGTTCTTCTTTTTTCTGTATTTTGTGTATGCTCAGCTCGGTCAGACCATTCAGCTCTTAGATTAGTCCTGAGGGAGGAATAAAGAGAGAATGAGAGCGGCGAGGGAAGAGGAAACGAGGAAGAGAACGAAGCCAACCAAGAATAGAACAAAAAGAAAAGAAGAAAAGATAGGCAAAGAAAGACAAAAAAGAGGGAAAAGAGAAAGAAAAACGAGAAAAGAGAAGATCAAATCCTAGGTGCATCCTGGTAGCTTGGTAGTCAGCCAGAAATAGGGGGGTGGTTACCAGGTTGGCCGGTAACCTGGCCGGCCGAGTCGCGGCGGCGCCGCGGCCCGATCGACGTCCGTGCAGCCGCCGCGCGGCCTTGGCGCAATGGGGGCCGCTGCGACCGCGCCCGGCGCGTCAGACATGCTTGCAATACCCGTGCGCGCCTGTATGCAGTCTCCTGTCGCAATTGAATGTGATCGTTCAGTGATGCAAAGGTCAGTCACTTTCTTATGTGGAAACGTCGCGACCCTGTGTTGTTGAAACGTTGGTTTTGCTCTTGATTGAGCAGTTGTTCCCCAAAGAAGCCAAACTTAGAAGTTTTAAGATGTCGAAAGGCAAACTGTTCACACAGATTCCAGCTGTCATTCTTCTTTTACAGGGCGGTGCAGAAGTTGGATCGCAAAAGCCCGGAAAATGTGTATTCTGTCAGTTTGAGTGGAAATCGGTTCGCATTGACCGTTGTGTAAGACATTTGATAAAGACTGCAAATATTTTTTTACAGATGTGACAGAAGAGACCCTCGCAGAAGAACAAGAGGCTTTGGAAGTTGAGTTGGAGGAGAGAGTAAATGAGCCTGATGCATCCACAGAAGCAGTCAGAAGAGGGGGAGGGGAGGAAGTCATCGATTTTGTCCAGCCTTAGCCTTGGGCTGTCGTCAATGCCAAGAAGAGTCTGAGAAGAGGCGCTAGATAGAAAGTATCTGCGCAAATCAGTTGATGGATCAAAATCCCTTAACTGGTTTTTGTTCAGATACAGCTATCGCGTCGAGTTGACTGTGCATGTGTTTCACGTGTGTTTTGTGCATGTGTGTGTGCTTTCATGCCGCATGAATGTGTTTCATCGATTTTCATGCATGTTATTCGCTTGTTGTGCATGCATATGAGTTTCATGCGTGAAAAAAGAACAGTTTTAGGATTCAAAAGTTTCCGCGTCTTTCGAATGCGGCCAGATTTTTTTTTAATTTTTTTTCTATAATTTTTTTTTCTATATTTTTTTTTAATTTTTTTTTCTAGATTTTTATTTTTTTAAAAAAAAAATTATATGGCCGGTAAACCGGTAACCTGGCCATTGTTAAAAAATTGGTCTAGCCCGGCCAGGTAACCGGTTACCCGGTATTTACCCGGCCATCATGCAACTAGGGATCAAATCAAGCCAAGATGGAAGGGAACGCTCACAAAGGAAGGAGAGGAGAGGTATCTCCAAGAGCTTCAAAAAAGAGTGAAGGAGGAAAAAGTGAGTGAGGTCTTTCAGAAAGCAATGGATATAGAAGAGGAAGAAGAAATAAAGAAAGACTTGCTCGACGAAGCATACCAGAAATTCCAACACATCAGAGAGAAAACCTTCATGTGGGTAACAAGGAAGGAGAAGAAAGAAGAAAGAAAAAGGGAGAGGAAAGAAGAGCCAGCAGAAGCGCTGAGAGGGGAAGGAAGAAAGCAAATAAGAAAACTCAGAAGAATAGAGAAAAAAGTGAGAAAGGAAATCAGAGGCCTGAAAGCAGAAAGAGAGCAGAGGGATGAACGAGAAAAAGAGAGCAGTACCTCAGCTTAGGAAGGAGAAAGATTGAGACAGACATATGAGGAGAGGAGAAAACAGTTAGTCATGATAGAGAGAGCGCTGAGAAACGCGGTGACAAGAGAGCAATGGAAGGCAGAAAAGAGAAAGGTGGAGAACATAAGAGCCGAAATAAATGAAGGAGGCTGCTGGAAGGTGTGGAGGAGACTCGGTGAGGAAGACAGGAGGGCAGCACCAAGAAAAACAAAAGACAACATGACGACCCAGCAGGTAGCAGAAGGTTTCAAACAAACGTACGAGCTGCCAAAAGAAGAGAAAGAAGAGAGAAAGAGGGAACAAGAAGGAAAAACGACAGTGAGTAGAGCAATTAAGGAAAAAGGATGGCACATAGCAGAAAAAAAGGAGGTAAGGAAGGCAATGAAAAGAGCAAACAACCCTAGAAAGGCCACTGGGAAGGATGGAATGCCCCCAGGAATGCTGAGAACGATGGAAAAATCGACTGAGCTGGTATCTTTGTATGTTTTGTTAATTAATGTTGCATATCGTTTTAGCTGGTGGCTGAAAGGGTGGAATGACTTGCCGGTGACGGCTCTTCCAAAACCAAGTAAGTCACTCGCACTAATTGGGGGATAGAGGGGAGTGCACCTGGTGATAGCAGATGCGAAATGGGGGGACATGATTATAAGAACAAAGGTAGAAAAGGAAGCCAGACAGACGCCATGGCAGTTCGCATATAAGAGAAAGACAGGCACAAGCGATACAATTTTTCTTTTGCTGTTCGTTATTGCTCGAATGAAAGTGCTCAGTGTTGCTTTTGTTGACTTCACACGGGCTTTCGACGAAGTGAGGCTGGAAAAGTTAAAAGAGAAATTGAGAAAGGCAGGGGTGGAGGAAGGTCTAATCAGATGGGTTGAGGCCTCTCTGGAAAAAGTGAGGGCATGGATGAAGGGAACGAGTATGTGGTACCCGGAAGACAAAGGACTCAAGCAAGGAGGCCCGAGCGGCCCTTCCCTTTACTCTGTGTACACACATGACTTGCCAGAGGAAGTAGGAAAGAGGAGAAGACAGAGACGACAGACCGACAGACAGAAGCCAAAGGTGCCGGCAGGAGAAAACGGGAGGTAGGTCGATTTCCTTACCCCTCTGTTTGCAGATGACACAACACTCCTCGAATCCTCAGATAGACAGTTGAACCTTCTTTTTTCAAACCTTGTAGCCTTTGCAGAACCTCTCCGTCTTCTATTCTCTGACAAGTCGAGATTGGTCCGGTTTGGCCGTATCGCATCAAGAGAGAAAGAAGAAGTTAGACTGGGGGAGATAGTGATGAAAGAAGCAAGAGAGCAACCCTACCTGGGACTAGTCCTATCCGCCGACTGCAACCTAGAGACCATGATGGAAGCGCGGTCAATCAAAGCAGAGAGATGCATACAGGGACTGATGGGGAAGATAGGAAGGGAGGGAGGGATTCCACTTGCTGATTGCTTCAATATATTTAAACAGACAGTGCACGCCATATGGTTATATGGATACGAAATTCATGCATGCCCAGATAGCGCGTATGCAGAATTCGACGAGAAGCAAAGGAGATTTGTCAGGTTTGTTTTGCGTTTGAGAAAGAAAGAAAATTGTGACACGCTGATGATAGAAGGAGGTTTCATTCTGATCGACCTCGAAGTGGCTTCCAGAACGATCCAGTGGGCAGGGAAGGCTTTAAAGGAGAGAAGAAACAAAACGGTAGGGCAGGCAATCCTCACATGCCTGAGAGAGGGGGTAGAGAACGAAATGGGGGGGGGGAGAGGAATGCATCCTTTTCATGTTTTTCCTCATCTGAAGCAATGTGCACAGGCACTCTACACAGACAGAGGAATGCACCCTTTTACAAGAGAAAGACTAAAAGGAAGCGTAGGGCAGAGAGGAACACAGGTAGTCAATGAGAGAGTGGACGGGATAGAGAGATGACTGCTGAAGAGAACAAAAAATGAGCTAGACGAGAAGAAGAGAGAGGCGTTTGCACATAGAATAGAAAGAAACATAAGAGAGAAGAGCAGTCAGGAGAAGGCAGAACTGGCAGGAGTGATGATGGCTGACATGCACAGAAAGGTCTCAAATGGAAACCGTCTCCACCTTTCTTTGTTTGAAGACAGAGCAGGTAGAAAGGTTGGCTCAACAATGAAAATAGACAGAGAGAGAATAGGGAGAGCCCCTTTTTGCTATGCGAGAGTGGCGCTGCGATCGGAACACAGGAGGAGAGCAGCATGCAGGGTGGGAGACAGGGCTGTGGCTGCGACTCAGGGAAAAATTCCGGTAAGGGGGGGAGAGAAGGTGCCGTTACAGAAAAGGATGTGCCAGTTCTGTTGAGGGTGGTTGGGAATCGAGGTGGTGGAAGATGAAATCCATCTGGTGACAGAATGTCATGTTTTTGACAGAGAGAGAACAGAGATGTTCAGAAAGATAGAAGAGAAATGGGACAGCAAGATGGAAGAAAGAGCCAGAAAGGCAGCCACAAAAAGAGAAGAGCTCAACAGAGAAGAGGGAAAAAGAGACAACTCGACGCTTTTCTGTTTTCTGTTAAATGAATGTCATGCCGGAGTGGATAAGTTTTTGGGATGGGCGTCATTTAGACGGAGGGTGTTTGAGGAGTGTTCAGGATGGTACGGACACATAGAGGGAGACGCTCTGGCAGCCAGACATGCAGGAATCACCGGAAGGTAGCGGGCGATCGAGAGACTAACAAAAGAATATGAGGAGACAATTGATAACTTAGAGACGATCGAAGGAGCGTTAGGGTGGGGAAGGAGGGAGCCGCAGAAGAAGATTGATAAAGCAAACAAGAAGAGCGAGGAAGCCCAAATCACATGCCGTTTTAGATCGATTTTCAGGCCGGAAAGCCAATGCGGATCCAGAGCCGTGGCTCGAACAACGAACAATCATGCAGCAGCGGCCAGGGCAATAGACTCTGGCGGGCCCCGAGGGCGGGGTCTGATACCTCAGCTTGGGCTGGGGAACGCCCCGCCCTGCTAGCTCTGGCGACAGATAGACATAGCGGGAAGGCCCTAGGGCGGAACATATCAATCAATCAATCAATGGAACAATTTTTCCCTTCCCCCCCCCTCCGACTTTTTAAAACACCAGCTGTTGAACTGAAAAAAAAAGTGGGTGGAGACGCCTAGATCTACCTAGATCTAAATTCTAAAGTTATAATTCGTACTTTTAGTAATGAATAATTAATCTACAAGACTAAGTGAATAAGAATGATTGAACAACTAGAGCGTTTAGGTCAGTGTATGACATTGATACTTAATTGTTTAAACTGTGATGGATTTTTAAAGCTGGATAAGCAGTAATAAGCAGCAATAGACAACAGCCATCAATCATCTAGTCAATCATCCAAAAAAGAACACAGATTATCACACAAATCATGTAACAAATGCGTGGATTCACGTTGCTTGTTCGTGTGGGAGGGAAGGAAGAGGGGCGGGGAGGGACTGAAATGTGGGGTGGATCGAAGCAGGGATCGAAAATTAAGAGACGGCCGGTGGTTCCAAGGGAGGGGACAAGGGCGAAGGACGCTCTACACTCGTCCGCTATCCTCCGTGTGCAATGTGGTTGCTCCTCTGAGAAGGGGAGAGCTGCAGTCTGTTTGGAAGAAACCCCCGAGAAGAAGACAGCAGAAACCCATCGGACTCGGAAGCGCCCGGCCGATTGAAAAAACGCTCTTAATTCCCGTTGATGGGGCCGTCAGTCTGGACAAGCTCTGTGCGCATTCAAGAGGAAACCGCTAGGGGGGCCGTCTTTTCTTTCACGGGTTCAACTAGCAACCCAGACCCTCTATTTATTGCATAAATAAGATGCACACTCCCACGTATTACTCATTCTGATCGAGTCGCTGTGCAGCTCACCCCCCTGAATCGTGTGTGCCCTCTTCCATTCCTAGTTCCATTCCGACTCCTGATCCCTCCTTCCCTTCTTGAGGGTTTCCCTCCTCTTTTTGCATGCAGTACGATCAAGCCAGGGACAAAAGATAGTTAAATTAGAACAAAGCGACTCTGCATCTTCTCATTCGAAGCCCTGGTTTCACTCACATGCAGATATGGAAGCAAACTCCATGGACATGCATACATGTAAGCACACACACACGCACACACACACACACACACACACACACACACACAGAGAGAGAGAGAGAGAGAGAGAGACACACACACACACACAGAGAGAGAGAGAGAGAGAGAGAGACACACACACACACACAGAGAGAGAGAGAGAGAGAGAGAGA